>JABFQD010002899.1:0-14239 GCA_022817045.1 Psix sp. ZL-2020 | reverse complement strand
AAAAAGTGAATGATTTATAACTTGTTGTAATTTAACTAATATTCATTTATTCTAGAGTGAATTTCCTTAATTGGACTTATTCATATTCAGAAACTGAGTAAAAAACATTACAATATACTGGTCTATATAATTTGACACAAAAATCATGCCCAATTCTGTTTTGTGATAAAGTGTGAGTGATAAAGTATTTGTATCTAGTTGATATATAATTTTGTATATACAAGCAAATCTGACAAGAATGACTAAACTTGACATATTTATTATATTGTTCTATCCCACTATTGTCACATATAAATACATAAATATTAAAGATGAAAAATGAAATGAAAAATAATACGTTATACGAACTGTAGACACTTTTAGCTAAAAATAAAAGTTCATTTAGACGAAATAGTTTTGTAATATTAATTTAGCGCAGCTGGATATAAAGTTCAACAGAATACTTAAAATTGAAAACGGTCTTTTCGGGACAATACAACACGACTCGATCGCGTCACATTGCAAGATGTTGCTAATAAATCGGAAACACATGGCTCATAGTCATGGAAACTATGCGTTATTCAACTCGATTTGGTGATCATATTTGTATATAAATTAACTGGCGGCTGTATGGCGTAAAATACATTGAAAATGGTTGATATTTTATGATCCAGTACATAACTAAATCTTTGTTTATCGTCGCCAAGAAATGTGAAAATGCTGAAATCAAATTCGCTTTTCGGTGAGAACTTGAACCGACCGCTTCGTCCACCAGTCTCAAATAAATACATAACGTCCTAGTACGCTCATAATACAAGGTGTCCGAGTACACCAGACGAAGCGTTATAAACTCATATAAATAACCATTTTATCGCGATTGAGGCCCATTTTCGCTAGCGCGCAATTCACGTTAATAGTATATTATGCATGAAGGAAAAAAAGTAAGCGTTTATTCTAAAGGGTGCAGCCACTTCATCCGCAGAATAATCGCGCTCTTTCCCGTGGCGCATACAATAATTTTCTTAACAAGTTCACTAAAAAAAGAAACATTTCCACATTTAGATAAATTATAGAAATTGAGACAACGGAGAACATCGCCTAACGGGAGGAAGGTTTACGGACGCAGCCCTTGATGGGGGTTCAGGGCGGAGCCCCCAATAATCATAAAGATAAATTTAAAATTATTACAAAATAATTTTCCAAAATAATCTTTGTTTAAAATCATTATAACTAAAAAATGTATTTAACAACTAATAAATGGTTTTATTCAAATAAAAAAGGTTTAATGAATTCATATCACTGTAAACATGAATTTAAAAACAAATGACTTTCTGAATGTTGAATTATCCTAAAATAATTAATTTGACACATTGCGTTTAAAATGCTAGATTGATTGATGTTTTTTAAGAAGGTATTTATGTATAACCTCTCACGACATTGCACGGTACTTTTGGTAGAGATTTTGGCGGTCGTGCTTGTCATGCTTCGGCGCATTAGCTACGCAGTTCACTCGATGTGACGTTAGATGGCGCGTTTAACGCAGCTTTTTAGGGAATAAAGAGTGTTGCTTAGGAAATAAAACGGTTTTTAGAGAATGAAACAAACTTTCTTGGGAATAAGTTGGAGGATTTCTCTCCCTAGAGATAGAACTTGCATTTTTCACTCTAAAAATAAGTAATAAGACAGTGTTTTTCGTGCACGAGTTACAGAATTTTTTTTAAATCTCTTGTGTATACATGAGAATAATTGTGTGGAGCAAAAGAGTATTGCTTTTTCTTACTTGACATGACATTATATATAATACATTTTGTAATGCATGTTGTATTTCATTGATGTAAATATAAATACAGATTGAAAATTAACTAATTTATACAAATTTGAGAAAGAAATAAAATTAATTTATTAGTTAATAATTATATATTCAAACATCTATTAAAATTGCATTAAAAAATTTTACTTTTTCGGTAAACTTGATGTTTTCTTATTTTGAAGAGGATTTTTGTTTTATTTGAATTAAAATATTTGAAGAATATGTAACGTTTCTATATAGAATTGAACTGAAAATGCCCTTTTATATAATATTTCTGATGCATAATTTTGCATTATTTTTACTATTAATTATTTTTTTTACTGTTTACTATTTTAATTTTAGAGGGTGATATTTTTAAAAATGTATTTATATTTGGTATATAAATAGAATTTGACAAAACATTATAAATGAAAAATAGTCTGCATGAATTACCATATTTGATTGAAAACGTGTGATAAATTAGTTTTCTTTGCGTTTTGTATTGATTTATGTATCCATAACAAGAGAACTTTTTCATTTAGAAGTTTTATCAGGAGATATTATTTATTATCCAATTCTTGTTTATATAATTCTTTCATTCTGAGCAAATGTAAATTGTTTTAGTGTTTGTTTATTCCATCGATAAATAAAGCACTTAATTTATGTACAATTGTCTAAATCTTAGCATTCTTTAGATTAAGATAATTGAAAGTACTCTATAAAATTGATATTATGTACTGAAGATTTACTCAAACCTGTTTCTAGGAAAATATGTTTAGTACAAAACATCTGATGAAAAAAATAGTTCTAATGGAATATTCGTTTAAAATAATATTTGTCCAGTATAAGTTTTTTCTTTGTTATTGCATAGAACATGAAATAACAGTTAACGTTTTACAGCAGTATTTTTGGTTGTTTATTTGAAAGTATACTTTCATAACAACCTGAATTGATTTTAGTTCCGTGAAGTTATTCTGTCTCTGTTCTCATCAGATATAGTTTTCTTATATAATGCTACTCATTTATAAGAATAATGAATTATGTTAAAGACTAAACTATTCCAATTAGTTGTAAACTTATTGAAAAACTGATAAAAGAATAAACTTACTAAACAAAGGAAGAGTTGCTTTTTAAACTCAAATAATTATATTCTTCGATTTTTTTTGTCATACTGATATTAAAATAATTACAATCATTTGGGACTTTAGAACGAATAACAATTAAATTAATTTTAAATCTTTTTTGTAGGCGAGTTTCATTTACTCTAAATTTAATAAATGATTAAAATAAAAACATAGAAACGGTGCACTAAGATACGACATTTTATACGTTACTTTTATTCCATATAGAAACTACAATTACCATGAATAGAAGAACTACGAATTTCTTTTTTCAAGACGATACTTCTCGAACTTAATAGATATACTGGGTGTGCCAAAAGTGGCGGAATGATCATATACACCGCGCGCAAAAAAAGCCACAAAGATCCGAAGTCGAATTTTTTCCATTCTTTAAGCGTCTTTTGTAATTCTTATAGAAAATGGTAATTTTTCTATCAAATTGAACCTTAAGATCTCCTCTTTCAGAACGTTATAAAAAAGTTATCATAAAAATGGTAAACTTAGCGTAAACAATCTGTCAAAGAAAAAAAAGTTTGTTTGAAAATTTTTGCCTACTTCGAACACGTGAAAAAAGTTTTTTTTTAATAAACAAGTTTTTTTTAGTAAAAAAATGGCAAAATTATGGCTAATAAAAAATCGTGATGTATTTTCTTACTTTTTTTAGTGCTATAAAGAAAAATCATACAGTCTTAGATAAATAAGAATTTGAATAAAGCGGAATAAATATGGCATATTAATTGCCTGGCTTTAGCGTGGCTATGACATAGGCAACATACGGTTATGGCATAGCAATAGTATAGCAAGGCAAAGTAGTGGAATGGTAATGGTGAACTAACTGGTCAAAAAATGGGTATACTAAGTATATCCATTTTTTGATAACTTTATTTATAACATTATGAAAGAAAAGATCTTAAGCTTTAATTTGGTGAGAAAAATAACCATTTTTAATGAAAATTGTAGAAGATACAGGCGATTGAAAAATGGCAAAATTTTGACCTCGCCTAGGTGGTTTTTTTTGCGCGCAATGTATGTCGCGAAATTTACATCGGATCAAAAATATGAAACACCTGACCAATATTTTTCAAAAATCTGTCGAGTAATACCAAACAAAATCCTTCACCCCCACCTCTTGAGGGTGGGACGGAGGATACCTTCGAAATCTTAAGTGGAAATCCCCAATTTTTATTCCAGATTCGGATTCTACGTTAAAAACTGAATTCAGTACCATACAAATTTGTACCCTCTCCCAACTTCCGGAGGTGTAATTGAGAGAGAAAAATATTCAAAACAATAACAATAAATAAATTTTATATTGTGAATATTTTATTTCACAACAAGATTAATTGTTCCTTTATAGTTTTATTTTTTCAATTTAAAGTTTTCTTCTCTGTTATTAATTTTAATCAAAATATACCGACATGTGACACTATAATATAATAATTGTACAAACGAAAAAATGTACATAAATATTTGAAAAAACAACCACATTAATAATGTCACAAATAGTTAATCTGATGAAGGAATAATAAAATTCCGAAACGTCATAATCACAGTCTATTCATTAGTTCCTATCTTATGGCAAATTAACTACAGAGAAGAAAACTCTAAATTGAAAAAATAACAATAATTAAATTTAAAAATTTCTTTAATTTAGAGTTTTCTCCTCTGTAAATAATTTGCATTGAATTAAGATGAGCAAACTGTTTTTAAAACGGAATTTTATTTTCCATTCATCAGATCATGCATCTTTTTTCTATTAGAACATATTTTCTATAAGAATTATTCATGTTTTTTTAGTATTGTAATTTTTTAAAATGAAAATATCATCGTTTTAATCAAAATAATAAATTCCTTGAAATTACTATTGTAAACAAATTCTTGATCTTATTTATAAAAATATAAACAAAAAGTGGATAACTTTTGTTGCAATTTTTTGTGCTTTATCTGTTTGGTAGGTACTTTTTAAATGAGACATTCATTCAACTGTTTAAGGTGTTTTAAACAGATTAACTTTTATCTGTATAAAAATAGAGTTGATAAAGTATTTTTCCTTTGAAAATGGCTCATCTTTATAAACAAGAAAGAATAGCATTACTAATAATGTTAGGCTGGGATGATTTGAAAAGGTCATTCTCGGAAGCAAGAGATATTTTTAATAGTACTTTCCGAATCGGAATGGATCCTATCTCGAAATCAACTGTGGAGGGAACGGTTTAAAGATCTGGAAGCACAGGCTTTATAAAAAATTAAGTGAAATTGAAAAGTACAAAGTCAGCGAAAAACGAAGAAGAAGCGCTGAGTGTTTTATTGTTATTCGTGGAAAATCATCATAGTAGTCTTCGTAGAACTGGCCAAGCTCAATTAATACATCTTCAGTCCGCAGGATTTTGATAAGTCATAAATTGCATTCTTATGAAATGACATTTGTTTATGGGATAAATGTCTAGAATAGATCAAAATTTTGGCTTTCTTTACAACATTGTATTTTCAGATGAAGCAATATTTCCATTAAATGGTACTTGTAATCGGCACAATTGGAAGTATCGGACAAAATTGGATGCAATTGAACAGACCCAATATCTACAGAAATTAAACGGTTAGGCTGGAATAATAAGTAATCATTTGATTATTATTACTGGAAAACTTACTATTTGAAGGTATGAAGAGATGCTTTCGAATGAAATAATTTCAGCAATAAAAAAGATTGCTGGCGATAATTTGGAGCGCGTTTGGATTTATCAAGATGACGCTGCACCTAATTACGGAGGGAACGTTCGTAATTATTTAGATGAATATTTTTCTGATCGTTGGCTTGGACGAATTGGTTCGATCGAATGGCCTTACTAGATTTAGCTTCACTTAATTTTTCTTGTGTTTTTCTTTATTTAAAAGACTTGGTTTACGAAACAAAACTTTAAAATTGATATGAATTGCGTCAGACTAATTGATGTAGATGGCCAAATACCTGCAAAATACTCAAAAAATTGCATCGAATTTATTTAATATCGATTAGCTTACTGCCAGAAAAAAATGGTATACAATTTGAGCATTTACTACAAAAAAGTTAATAGCACCAACCGTGAGAGACACGGGAACAAGCACCGGGAAGGAATAGATATTTTTCTGTGTATTATCCTGGTGTATATCTCGGTAATTTTGAGTATATTTAAAGGTTTTCTTGTTAAATCGATTCAAGACACTCAAATGATTAAACCTCCACATTTATACACTATAAACGAAAATAGGTTTTATTGAACACGTTAACAGTTTGCAGTATGTCGACTATAAATTTTTTGTAACGAAATATAATATTTCAAATATTTGTACCAGCCAGTCTGACAGAGTTGATAATTTTTTAACAATGAGTATTAAACGAATATGTATTTGTCAAATTAACTTCCAGATATTTGTAATATTTGTTGAAACAGAAATCGAATCGTTGTCATAATTGAAGCTTACAAAAATACTTTTACAATTACCTTATTTTAAAATTATAACATCCGATTTAACGGTATTTACGAGTACTTTATTCAGATAACCCTTTATTAGTAAACTCCTCAATTAACCTCCTTTATTCAGTAACCCTTCAGAGTTTTAAATTTGCGTTCTATTTCTGTAAGGAGGACCAGGTCATCTGCGTAAGCAAGAACCGAGGCATCATCACTTGAAGACAGTAGGGGGCCTCTGCAGTCCTTTTTACTATATGAGTGATGAAGTCAAAAATAAGTGAAATAAAAAGCAAACGAGAGAATTTTTTCTTGCAGAATCCCGTGTGTAATTTTGATAGAGTCAGTATTATAACCATCCACCATTCGAATAGATTTATTGGTTTGACTGTAGAAAATATGTAAAATGTTAATCATTTTCAGCTTCATGTCAATTCAGTATAGTTTTGCCCAGTCTAAGTGAAATTACGTTGTAAGCCTGGAGATGGCGGTGTTTAATCTGGGTAGTGGTCACCAACATTTCGCTAACGCACAAAATATTAGCATTAACAGTGAGATCAAAGATTCCGTTGGAAAATCCGTACATATTTTAAAACAGTACGAAAGTAGACGGGGCTCGATTTGAGGGAGGTTGTACATCAACAGATCTTGCATCACATGTACAGGAATGTTTCAAGATTTAATTTTACCTTTTAATCTTGTGCTAAGATGAGAAGGCTTTTCATAGTAGTGGTTTTCTTCAAACAATTATTCAATGATTGAGAGTATCCGTCATTTATGAAAGTTTGGCATTTGGATTTTTTCCTTTTGTCTAAAGTCTGAGATTGATAGGAATGTAGAGATATCTGCGATGTGTAAGTTTGTTAACTTTATATTTACAGTTAGATGGATCAGAAGCTGTGAAATTACCGAATCAGAAACTGTCCTCATTTCACGACTCTTTAACAGATTTTGTGTCTCTGAATGGGAGATGATTTTGTCGCTAAGTAATAGTTTTTCATTTCTAAGAGTAGATTAAAAACCGTGATATTTAAGCTCATCAATCATGTCTAGAAGGTTTATACGAGTACTATTTTCTTCAGTTGTGAAATCGTTTACAATGAAAATTTAATATTCTTTAAATGCAGCGACATTTTTCAAGCATAATCTTACTCTGCGTTGTGAGATAAAAGTACTTGATAGGCCAAATTTGATTGCTTACATATTTTCCTAGACGAAGAATCTACATCAAGAATAATAAATGTCATTTTATAGAAGATTGCTACAATGATAGCTTCTAAATCCAGAATGTGTGCGTCGTGATGTGGGGTAGTGAAGATTATTAGTTATTTGCATAATTTTGTTTTGATACGATGGTTTTTACATTTTTTATTTCGGTTGTAATATCAGTCATCTGTGTTTCAAAGTTTGATATTGACATTTTTATTTCTCTTATGACATAATGATGTAATTTGTGCGAAAAGGTAAGTGACCTGATAGCAGCGGTTAAATTCTCGAGAGCTGCGTGTTGGTTTTTTGTAGGCGTTGACATTTTAACAATTAGCGTCAATAACACTCACGTCTATTCAATCAAGGAGAAATACAATTACAAAATTTTACAAATTTCAACCAGAGAATTGCATACTATTATCGAATGTCTTACACTATGAATTAGTGGCTTCTACGAAGTATGTCGGAAACTAGTTCGGCTCCAAAATCAGATCTAATCACGCTCGTCGAAAAAAGAGAAATTGAAGGAAAGTTGTTTATTCGTTTAAAAAAATGATACTGTAGGTAATGAAATAAAAATTCAATTTTAATTTTATTAGATCGTTGTTTGCGAGGAAAATACTGTGTATTTCGATAACAGCGTTATTGAAACACATCCACTTAGAGTGTTGATCAAAATAGAACTATACATGCATATTGTAACACGGTGCACCGTCGCGCGACGGACGATATGCGTTCGGGGCACCGTGTACATGGTTCGGTTGCGATCATCAGACGATGAACGGCGGGAAATAAGCGGGCGCCAGGCCGTTTTTACTAAAAAACGGCCAAAAGTGTCGCAAAACGAGGTCGATTCGCAATGTTACGCAGGTCAGGCCTGAGAGCACGGCTCCTGGCCATCGGGTTGTGGATTCGTAGGGAATAGGGAATTCGGTTATTATTTCGTAGGGAACAAAATAGCGAAGCGACTAACCGTATTCAAATATCGCTTTATTTACTTCAATGAGAAAAAGACAGAGAAACAGTAAGATGATGCGCGAGCGTGATCTCCTTTCTCACGCCCGCACAGATAATCATTAAATATGAAACATAAAGTGGCAAGTTATCTATGATTAAATAGTCAGACGCTGACTAAACACTACAATAAACAATTAAATTTAAGTTAATAACAAATTACAAGACGCTATTTTAACATTCAATCGAACACCGAAACATGTGCAAACACAGCTCATGACATGAACTCGGGATTGCAAGCGTTGCAAAACAACCGAAATTTTCCAAAGTGACACCTTTATTTTAACTAGCGCGAGGAATACCTCGGCGTACCAAAACAAAACAACTATTTATTTCTTCGATTGATACTTGATAATGATGATGCGATTTCAATGCAAATTAAACTCTTTAACAATGTGAGAATATAAATGAACACTTCCACAAATGAATAAATCACAGTTAAAGATTCAAATATTGTGAACAAATAACAATGAAGTTTCTAAATTGTAGCACCTAAATTATATTTTACGAGTGAAATTTTATCATCCAATATATTTGAGTTTATTAATAAATTAAAAGATTTGTTTTTAATTTGTGACCAACAGAAATCAAAACTAGATTTGCTACTAAAATTATTTCAACAAAGACGCTGTATCAAAAGTTGAATCAATTTAAATTAATTAATTTTACATAAATAGCAAATTTCAAATCAGTTTCAAGGCAAGAACAAATTTTATTACTTATGACTTGTCAGTTTGAAGAGACGAATTTTTTACGAATATTGAGTTTCATATGTATGTAATGATCCTAATCCTCTATTGCCAGGACGATGCTTTTCATTGAAAATCCCCAATGACCAAAATGAAAAAAAAAAGAAAGTTTATTGCAAAAAATGACTATTTATAGTCTACCCAAAGAGTGGGGACAAATTATATAATGTTCCCCAAAATGCTGCAAATAGGGTTGAACTAAACAAAACAAAGTAAACAAAATTTAATTCAAATCGCAAGTTTGAAATAACCAGTTTTACTTGACTTTAAATTGCCAACAGTATGACTGAAAATATTTGTCAATCATTCATTTTATATCATAATTATTTATACACGAACGTGAAGATAAAAGAAAATTCAATTTTTTTATTTAAATGTTACAGTTCCTATTTATTTATTATAAATTTATTTATACTTCAATATCTACGTTAAAAAATTGGAACGGAAAAAAACATTTTGTAATATAATTTGTTTTCTATTATTTTTATTCGTTATATACATATTTGAAATATTTTCAATAAATTTTAATAATTTTCACGAAAATCTTAATCTTACGTTCTCTTCATTAAAGAATTTAACAAAAACTAGTAGATTTTCGCATTTTTGATAATGAAATAAACATACTGTGCAATATTTAAAATGATAATTATCATTATTTATGAGGTTATTACTGCTTTATTTTCATTTATTCATTTGATTTGAATTGAATTTCATAAATTGACACTCTACAGAGTTTAAGTTCGACTACAGCCTGTTATGTCTTATCTCAAAAATTTGATGCAGCGGGACATATTACTTATATTTTAGAATCATGACAGTTTGATAGTATTCTTTTAAGAAATAATTAATTATGAGAACAGAATTATATGTTGATTAATAAATATAAATCATTATTTTTCTTATCAACAAGTATGCTTTTAACCTCTATACTTAAGTGAATATATACAGTATTATAGTACAATTTGCATTTAGGACCGTAAGTGATGTATTTTAAACGAGGTTTAATATGACGGCCTGAGCAAAGTTGGAGTTGTCGAAGCCTCGTCCGATACGTCACTTTCGGTCTCAGGTGGAAACTATATTTTTAACACAAGTGCGTAAGTATGCGTCAATTTTTAACCAAGGAAGAAAGCACGTAAGATGACTGTCGGATCGTAAATTGTTACCTATGGTTTAACAAAACATGACTGGAAATGCGTCACAATTTCAAGGTTTGTAAGTTGATGTTTTTAATGAATTTTAAGAATTTTTTAATAGCGTGTTAATTGTGACTTTGTAACGCGTTTCTATTAACCCAAGAACACGCATGTATCCCAGGGTCTTAGAGCTTCTTAATATATCAAATATTTCATCTTTAACAGTCATCTGGTCTTTGGAATCAATATGTAGAAAAGTTTTATAATTTCGAATGATTTGCAGTATTTTCGAGACGCTACATACGCACAGATAAACATTATAAGTCTGTTATCGGGTCCCACAGACCCATTTGCGTTACCATTAAAGTTTCTTGTTAACAAAAAATGTTTTCTATGTTCGTTAGTAGACTGTTTGTGGGTGTTAACACATTAAACTTTTTGTTAATCAGCAATAGACAGAAAGATTAAGTATAGATATTTGCTATGCGACAAAGCAGTATGTATAGGACATAGGGCAAAACTGATTTATTGAAATAATGTATTTTTATAACACATACACAGGAAACACGCGTTTTTCCATGTTTTACAGAGATGGAAACGAGGTTTTATTCCGTGGAGAGAGAAACATATTGTCTCGTATTGTAGAGAGAGAAACATATTGTTTTATATTGTAGAGAGAGAAACATATTGTTTCTCTCTCATGGTTGTATATTTTTTTCCTTAGACATGTATTTTTTCCCAAGACCCAGCGTTTATTTACTGTTGTGTGCAACTACGCGCGCCACCTAGCATGACTTAGGATGACGTTGGTTACTTGCGTGGCCATTATATATCCCCATTGGGTGATTGTAGATAATTAATTAGTTTCAAGAATTATAGTTTGAATATATACGTGATTTTTTATATTTATTTAAGTTAATTCTTTCTTAAAGTAATTATTTCTATTTTAGAGGGTTCCGCACCCCGGACCGCCCGGCTACAGAGTTTCTTACGACTTATTCGTAACACCTGCACCGCTAAAAAATATCAACAAATGTATCAAAATTTGATATTATTGGTATTCGGAAAAAATTGTTCCAAATGGAAGTTTCAAAATTAATTTTAGTACATTTAAAGTTTTAAAATGTATATTATTATTTTTAAAATTGAAACTATATTTATTTATTTTTTCATAGTATATGTAAACGAAAAATCTCTTTACCGAAATACCAGTATTGTACTTATTAATATGGCGCTATGATCATATTTAAAGCTATGAAATAGACTTATACAGTGACTTATCGATCGTCTTGGTAAAAGAACTTCACGTGTAGAAATGAACGCGTGTTTCTCGCCCTTGATGCTTAACATACTATTTATCAATATTTTGCATTTAATAAAAGTAAATTAATCATATTTAGGTTTTGTTTTATTTCATTAATTATAAAAAACCGTGTAATTGACATCCAGGTAATGCTTTTACAAATTGGATTATAAGAAAAATGCATAATTTTTATTTGTAATGATAATTATCCTTTTTGAAGCATCCATTATTATAGACTAAATTTTCATCAGAAGTGGGCTCTCACTTATAACGAATAAATATTTAAAATCATTTTTATTAAATTGAGTTTTTTAAATTTTGTTCGAAAATTACTATCAACATTTTTGTTGATAGTAATTGTAACTTTCATAATTATTTCGGAATATATATTGAAATTATTATATTTGTACTTAACTCTTTCTAACGTATAAAATATCCACAAAAAGCTCTTCATATATGAAAAATGGAATATATGAAAATATATTAAAAAAAAAGAAAAGAATAATGTCTAGATTTAAAAAAATATTAATAATATTTTCGGAAAAAGTTTTCATTAGATTTTTTTTTTTTTTTGAAACTGAAAATTTTTTAATATCTCCATTCCTACAAATTCTCATTACTATTTTTTTATGCTAGTGCCGTTTATATCATTCTGTGATTTATTTTATTAAAAAAACATTCATATATCTTATTTATTATAGTTTCTTTATATTTTTGTATTTTTGTATTAGTAAAAGGTGTCAATAAATGAATAATAAATTGATATAATTGTTTGCTGAATATCTCCATTTATTCGACGTATGTATACAGATTAATGGACTCATAAGTAATGAATAAGAACTGTAAATAATTTGTAACTTTTAACAAATATCAAGTTCGGAACTTCGATATAGAAATATACGAGTAATTTTATATTTCCATGATGCAATTAGAAACAATTTCGTATATTCTGGTTGAAAAACTTTATTTTGGTTCGTCCAATATTTCATTATGCATTTAATTTGACATAAACAAATCTTAAAAACATCAATTCTAATTATTTGTAAGTAGATTTTACAGCGAGGTCTTTGTTATACATCAACCATATATAAAATTATATACAATGAATATTATTCTAGCCATAATTATTACGAATATTATAAATAGCCAAACTTCTACAACAGTTTCTCACGAAATACAACTACGAATACGATATTCTTGACACTATTGTATAAATGATTAATTACTATACTAAATAGCAACATGACTGACGAAGCGCTAAAATACAGTGCGTTATATAATTGGCAACGAAAAACAATAGATTTTTCACGCTGTTTAAACATTTTTTGTTTAGATGAATTTTTTCTTTATTTATTCATCCAAGCAGAAATTTGATTAAAATGTTATATACTGAATAGGTGAAATCAATCAGTTCTCTATTCAAATTTAAATACTATAAAATCTTTGCTTCGTTTGTATGCAGTTATTTCATTACTGGAGGTTATCGTATAAAACGTCATGTATAACATAAATTTGTTTAACTATTCTAGTTAAAAAATGAAATGATTATTTAAGTTAAATTATTATATTAAGTTAAGTGAATAATTATATAATTAAAAAGTTATGAAGTGAATAAAAGAAAATAGGGTGGAATGTTGAAGAGTTATTCATTTTTTACATCGTGAATGCATCAGTTATATCGGTAACTGTACGATTTAATTATTTCACTATTAATGTATTTTGAACCGGTGCGGTTTTAAAATAATTTAAAACGTTTTTCTCAAAACTTCACCTTGAAAAATTACAATCTATGAATAATTATTTATATTAATTACTGCATATTATTGCAAGCATATTATTTGTGGTATATCCAAATTTTATATTTTTATGAATATAATTATTACATAGAAAAGAAAAGAAAAAAAAACGTATATGTTAATTATGCTAAAAAGCATAAGGCTTTAAAAAAATAAAACGATAATTAATGTAAGTAGTAGTTATTTTAAATTAGCTTAAAAAATAAAACAGAATACCATATAGAATACTGTAATATATGTTTGGTTTTATAATTGCATTAAAAGATTCAATTTCAAATCTGCGTTGAAATCAATTTCGTGAATTATAAAAGTTATATCAGAAAGTGAAATATTCATTTTTATTCTAATAACAACCCTCTCCTTATAAACATTTCCTCTGAATCATTTAACCACACTTAATGCTTGCAGTGTAAGAACATTTTATTCTAATTACTCTTAAAGACGTCAAGCATTTGTTATTATAAAAAATGATTTTGGTGGAAAACCAACGTTTATTTGTTGATATTGTACGAACAATGACTAATATTGTTAAAATTATTTTATTCACAATTTTTATGATTAAGAAGCTATTCAAGAGAAAGTTTTCATAATTATTATTTTTACTGTTCCCTAAAAAAATAGCTCACTTAAAAATAAAGACCGCACAACTATAAACTGACCACATGTGTGGTAAAAATTATTAAATTATTATGAAATT
>JABFQD010002898.1:0-14240 GCA_022817045.1 Psix sp. ZL-2020 | reverse complement strand
TTTAAAATGTTTAATTTCTGAAATAATTTTTTTAATCAATTAATTTGTTTTTCATCGTTAATAATAAAAATTGTCTAATTAATTAAAAAATGATATACTATTTTGAAAGTTAAAAGTAATATAATTTGTTCCGTCGATTTGTGTATATAGTATGAAGTTCAGTGATATTTTAGCAAAGCATTGGTTAATCATTGACTTTTATTTTTAAAATTATGTAAAATAAAATTATATGCTTAAAATTTGTTAAATAAGAACGTTATTCATCAACTGAACTAATGATAAATTTATTTTCCTTCCACCTTTAATATTATTTGTTATTTATTATATTTACGTAAAAAATTAATCATATTAATGATTCATTTTATGTTATCGCAAATTATATGAAATGTCTTAAATAACAAGTTTTAAAGCTTAGATTTTGAAAAGCTTAAATACAAGAACATTTATCAAATATTTTTAGTTGTTTCTAAGTTCTTCTGAGTCGTATATTCTAATAAGTAAGTTTACATAAAAATTTTTAAATATTAATTTTGATATTAAATAATAATCAAAATAAATATAATAACAATAATAATAAATAATGAAATAATAATACTAATAATTTATTGTAATTTACAAATATGCAAAAAATAGACAACATTAAATAAATTTTAATTGAAAATATTATTAATATTATATTATATTATTATACATTAATATATTAATAAATTTAATATCATTAAATTTTCTTCCACTAAATGTTCTTGAAAAATCCTAGATTAGTTTGTTATAGTTATTTTGCTATGTAAATATTTTTGTAAATATTTGATTGATAATCATGAAATTCGTAACTAAATCAAAGTTCACATTAGTGCCTCAATGAGGCAATGTTTACATTTAAAATATTGTTTTTTAATTAAACACATTTTCATATTTTATTAATTCAATTTTGGTATATGTATATTAAATGCGCATATATGTCGAGAAATAAATATAACAAAGTATTCCTAAAAATTTAATAGAGTTATCAGAGAGCGCGACTTACCACTCTTGTTGTTTATTAATAAAAAACACGTTTTTTCCTTTTTATGACAAAAATCATTTCATTACTTCAATTGAAATAAAAAGTTTTTAAATCTACCATTTTCTCATTATATCAACAACTAAAATTAATTTTTATCAATGATGTTTGACTGATTTATACAAGTTATTATCAGTGAAAATGTAAATGAGGTGATTGTTTTCAAATTTCAGAGAAATGAAATGAAAAATGTCTCTGTTGTATTCACTAATCACTAGAGGTGATTGTTCACTTGTGTATAAAGGCAGAGAATATCATCAAATCAATTTGCTAAAAATCATCTATCTTCTTGAATTAAAAGAAATGATATTTTTATAAAGAAATACGATTAAAATAAGCATACATTATTTTAAATTATTTTACAGTTTAAATTAAAATTGAAACAGATAACAATTATTGTTTAAGACCAAAAATGGACATGAAGAAATTTTGTCTAGTGATACTTTCGGCCATTAATTTACTGCCGCAGGTATGTATATACAAACTGATCCAACGTTTTTCCAAAAAAAAAAAAAAAAAAAAAATTAGAAAATATTCCCTCCTTTGAATATTGCAGAATCCTGCGTTAGGAATATCGATAGGAACTAATGGATACACAGGAATGATACCGAAAATAAGGTACGAACCAGGATCAATTATAAAAGGAGGTGTGAAAAAAATTTTAAGTCACGTAACACCAGGCCATGAAATAATTTCTCCGATTGAAACAATTAAGAAAAAAGTAATCCCAGAAGGAGGGTTCGATTTAGGGAAAATTTTAAACGGAAAATATGGAATTAAAACTTCAATATCAGGTAGTTTGGGTGTTGAAGGTGTAGCTGAATTAAATAAAAAGGAACATGATATGCATTATGGTTATCCTCAACAAATTTATAAAGATGAAGGTGGTAATAATTTTAAAACAAATACAAATTACTGGAATGGACAAAGCTACCCTTTTTATATACCTAGAGGATCTGGGGAAACTGTACAATCAGGGATTAATATGAACCAAAAAGAAACAAATGTAATAAATAATGTGGTATCTCCTGGCATGGTTACGGAACAAACATCTTTTAATGAAATTAATAGACCAGGTTCTAATGGTGGATCTGGACGTGTAGAAAATACCATCAATAATTCAGGTAGTATGATTGGAATACCAGAAGGAAATAGCTTTGGACAAACAAATATACCTGGAATGCAAGGTATATATGAAACTGGTAAAAGTACTATAACAATTCCTGGACAATCACAACAGATATATTCAGGTACAACGAATGGTATGGAAGCTAATACAATAATGCAGTCAGGAACAAACGTTATCAGCAACGGGATACCTTCTGGTGGAGCAACACAACAAATTATTAATGGAGAATATGGAATAAACGGAAATAATGGTAACCAAATAAATATACCTGGAATGCAAGGCGGGTATGAAATAGGTAAACAAACTTTAATCATTCCTGGACAATCGCAACACATTTATCCAGGTTTGAATGAATTAGAAGCTAACAAAGTTATCCAAAAAGGAACAAAAGTTATCACGAATGTAACACCCTCTAGTGGCGGGCAAATAAAGTATGAAATAATGAATGAACAAGGATCTAAAGGAGGATCTGGGATGAAAGAAAATTATCTTGAACAAATGAATATTCCTGGAATGCAAGGCGGGTATGAAACAGGTAAACAAACTATGATCATTCCGGGCCAATCACAACAAATTTATCCAGGTATGAATGCATTTGAAACTAACAAAGTTATCCAAAAAGGAACTAAAGTTATCACGAAAGTAATACCCTCTGGTGGCAAGCAAATAAAGTATGAAATAATTAATGAACATGGATCTAACGGGGGATCTGAAATGAAAGAAAATTATCCTGAACAAGAAAAAGTACCTGGAATGCAAGACGGGTATGAAAGAGGTAAACAAACTATGATCATTCCGGGCCAATCACAACAAATTTATCCAGGTATGAATGCATTTGAAACTAACAAAGTTATCCAAAAAGGAACTAAAGTTATCACGAAAGTAATACCCTCTGGTGGCAAGCAAATAAAGTATGAAATAATTAATGAACAGGGATCTAACGGGGGATCTGAAATGAAAGAAAATTATCCTGAACAAGAAAAAGTACCTGGAATGCAAGACGGGTATGAAATAGGTAAACAAACTATAATCATTCCGGGACAATCGCCACACATTTATCCAGATATGGTAAACGAATCAGAAATTAATAAAATAACTGAGTCAGGAACAAAAGTTATCAGCAAAGTGATACCCTCTGGTGGTGGAAAAATAACATACGAGGTCATTAATGAACATGGTTCTGGTGGGAAATATGGTATAGGAGGAAATTACCATCAACAAGGGAATATACCTGGAATGCAAGGAGGATATGAAACAGGTAAAAAAACTATAATTATTCCGGGGCAATCACAACCTGAGACGGATAGTATGTATGAAACCGGTAAAACACCTGAAATAATTCCAGGGTCTACCAATGAAAAACCACAGCAACCAGATAAAATTGAAAGCGTCAGCGAAAATCAAAAAATTAATAACCAGGAACCAGATGGAGAAAATGATATAGATGAAACAGGTGTCAAAAATTTATATGGCCAAAATGAAACCCCAGAAGACACTCATCCTGAAATGCAAGATACATATGAAACCAGTAAAACACCAGTAGATAGTCCACAAATTACAAATGGACAACCAGAACAATCACATCCAAGTGAAACAAATAACTTTATCACTAGTGAACCAACTCAAAAAGAAACCGAAATTATTAACAACGAGATACCTTTTGAGAGCATCGGCGAAAATATTAATAAGCAAGAACCAAGTGAAGAAAATGATACAGAAGAAACAGGCGTCAAAAATTTATATGGTCAAAATGGAACCCCAGAAAACAATCATCCTGGACAGATTAATATACCTGAAATGCATGGTATGTACGGGACAGGTAAAAAAACTGTAGTGATTTCAGGAATCACAAATGAACAATCTAAACAGACTTATCCCAGTATTGTAAATAATGAGAAAACTAACAAAATAATTCATAAAGAAACCAAAGTTATCAACAATGTCGTACCATCTGGTGGTGCAAGTGAGCATATAAAATATCAAATAATTAATAAACCAGGGTCTAATGGAGAATACGAAAAGGAAATAAATTACATTAATTATCCAGATCATATAAATGGTATACCAAAAGAACAATATCCAGGGCAAGAGCAATATAAGGTGGGAGAGAATGTTATAAACATTTCGAAAATAAATAAACCATTTGAACAGACATATCCTGGAATAATAAATGTGATAGGAGATAATAAAATGGATCAAACGGCGACACAAGTTATTAGTAATGTTATACCTTCTGGAAGCATGACTGAACAGATACAATATGGCGAAATGATTGATCATGGATCAAAAGGAGGAAAAGAGATAATAACAAAATATATTACCTATCCAGATCATAAAAATGAAATATCCAAAGGTGGATATGGTACAGAAACAGATTACATTACGGATAATATAAATGTAATATCAGGAGGAGGAGGTACTTCAGGAACTAGCAGTGTGTATTACCCACATGGACAAACCATTATATCAGGAAAACAAAATGTAATGGAAATAGGTCAATTTTATCCAGCAGGGGGTAGCTACTATTATGGACAAAACTATATACCAGGAATGCATGGTACTTCAGGAAAAATCGAAAGCATGGTATGAATTATAAAAATTTAGAACCATCAGATTTGGGTATTTGATATAAAAATATTTCTCATTCTATTAATTAAACTTAACAGGGCACACACATTACTGGTAATGTACCTCACGATAAAGTTAATGGACTGATTTCTCATGGTATGATAACTGAGCAGGGACACAATGGTCAAGGATCTTCAGGAGAAGTTCCTTTGATATATAAATATCCTTTACGAGGCCAAGAAGAATATTCTTCTGGACAAATAATCGGAACTCAATCTCCTCTTATCTCTCAAACAGGTAAAAACTAAATTAATTAAAAATTTTTTTAATAAAAATAAATCAATAAAGAGAACAATGTTCTAGGATCTATGATACCTGGAAGTGAACTAATAGGAGGAGAGTCTATTGATATGATTAGTCAGCAAGAACCTTATAACGGAGGTATTTTAGAAACGAATAATATTTACTATCCGGCAGGATCCACAGGACAGGTAAATGTACCCGAAATTTATGACATTCTAAATGATTAAAAATACCTATATTTCTTGAATTGGCATTAAAGATAAATAATTATACATTTACTATATATAAATTTGTATACATTCTTAAAGTGAATGCAAATTTACATTTAGTTGTTGAAATATTACAGCTTTGTAATATTTTTTCCTGTTGAATCCTATCAAATTTTCACTCAAGTCTGATAACAGATGTTTGTTCAGCGCATTAAAGAAACCTTTTAAAGTTCATTTTTACTTCCAGATCAAAATAAATATCTATCCCTTTATTTATCTTTATATAGATATAATATTTTAGTGTTATAAAACAAGATGTATTTTGTCATTACAACCCTATTTCATAAAACATACATTTTCGTGATAAACTATATTGAACCTGAATACGAAAAATGGAACAGCAATTTCAAATACAGTTTATGTGTATTTATTTATAATAAATTTTAATAATAATCCAACAACGACATTGTAAGAAATTTCATATAACTTTCATACCCGAACCGTCATGATTATGAATCTTACATGAAATTTCATTTACTGTACCTGAATTTTCAGATGCTTTTTTTATAGTAATACAAGTTCAATTTATTTTACTTTGTAACATCTATGTTCTACGGACTAGGGTGTTTGTTTTAAAAAATAAATAACATTCAAACTAATAGAATAACTCAACAGGATATAAGTGTCATAAACAATATGGTACCTTATGGTGGTGAGATGGTAGAGAATTCATATGGTTTAATAAATGAGCAAGGATATGGTGGAGATGCTGGTTTAGGAACAAATACTATTGACTATGAACTGTCAGGAGGACATTATCCAGGATTAATGGACTCAACAGGATCTTTTGGTATTTCTGAAATAGGTAAGAATTTTATGTAAATTATGAAAACTTTGAATGAACTATCAGAAAAGATTCATTCTGGTAAATCAAAGTATTCTCAATTTGGTGAAATAACTCAACAGGAAACAATCATTGTAGGCAATGTAATACAGCCAAGTAGTATTTTTGGAGAGACTTTTAGTGAGATATATAAGCCAGGATACGAAACCGAAGGATTTGTGGAATCAGAATTCATTAATTATTTTGATACTTTATTATACCCAAAAGAAATTAACTTTGAAAAACTGGATCAACTAGAATCACAAGACATCTTCGATAAACACAAAAGCACTACAGAAATCCTAGAAACTTTAGATGAAATATCAGAGTTCACTCATCCTAGTACAGCAAAAGAGCCTTTATTAAATGAAGGAGAAGAATTTGGCTCGATGGAAGATGGTCTGGGATATCATAAAGTCTCTGAAACGGACGAAAATACGATGAAAATTCTAAAAGACATAATTGAACCAACAGAAGCTGATTCTAGCTATGAAGGCTATTTAAGTGGATTTTTCTCTAAAATCATGAAACCGTGGAATTCATTCGGTAAAATAAAAGAAACAATAAGTAAGGATATGTATGAAATGGAGAGTATCCTAAACTATGGTTGGTCTGATCATGGAATTGAACATGAAATCAACAATGAAGGATATTCTAAAAACATAAATAAATTTTTAAACGAGTTTAATATCGGTTTAGGTACTGAACATGATAATTCAATGTTCAATTTTGGTTTAGGTACTGAATATGATAATTCAATGTTCAATTCCGGTTTAGGTACTGAATACGATAATTCAATGTTCAATTCCGGTTTAGGTACTGAATACGATAATTCAATATTCAATTCCGGTTTAGGTACTGAATACGATAATTCAATATTCAATTCCGGTTTAGGTACTGAATATGATAATTCAATATTTAATTCCGGTTTAGGTACTGAATATGATAATTCAATGTTCAATTTCGGTTTAGGTTCTGAATACGATAATTCAATGTTCAATTCCGGTTTAGGTACTGAATACGATAATTCAATATTTAATTCCGGTTCAGGTACTGAATATGATAATTCAATATTTAATTCCGGTTTAGGTACTGAATATGATAATTCAATATTTAATTCCGGTTTAGGTTCTGAATACGATAATTCAATATTCAATTTCGGTTTAGGTACTGAATACGATAAATCAATGTTCAATTTCGGTTTAGGTACTGAATATGATAATTCAATATTCAATTTCGGTTTAGGTACTCAACACGATAATTCAATAAAAAATAAATATTTAAATTCTATAAAACACGGTATAGGGAAAATAGGAAATATGAAACACACACAGTCTAACTTTGCATTTCAACATATCAATTTTAAGAATGAAATGAAAATACTCGAATCTTTGCTTTCCATGCTCCATGAGAAAATTCAAACACACTCTTATGGTCACAAGATGAAAGAGGTGATCATGTTTGAAATCAAAAAATTGTTTAATATTTTTAAACACTTTAAAACTTCCTCAAATTTGGGTCACTCATCATACGATGTAAACTACGGATTCTATGGGGGCTACGATAAACACAAATTCAATAGTCCCGCAGTCAAAGAAATGAGTATGGAGACTGGAAAAAATGTTCAATCTGATTTTGGAAATTACCAATCAAATTTAAATTCGATGAATGGTCAGACAGAAAATATGATGTCAAACACAACAGAGCTCGGCATGGATCAACAGACACCCCATCATTATTCAAAATTATACACATGTACTTGTCCCTGTAAATGTTAGTTTGATTAAATATGTAAGTTTATAAAAAAACGGTTAATATTATTTCTTTTTTACTTACCTATATCCGATTCAATAGCTGATTTCTTGTGTGGAAATTAGTTTAAATAATGCATGTGAGTAAGGAATACAAACATTTAAATATTGATTTAACATGTTTATTAATTTCTTGATAGAAATATATTTCATTGGATTTGTAATAATTGATACAGAAATAAACGTAGGAAAGATCTACTTGGCCGGTGCTGCAGGTGCTGCAGGTGCTGCAGGTTCTGCTGGTTCTGCTGATTCTGCTGGTTCTGGAGGGGCGTCGACGACTATAGTAGGTTCTTCTTTTTTTTCAGTTATATTCTCTTCCAACCAAAGAGCGATATTTATAATTACATCCATTTCAGAAGTATCTGATGATATAGAGTGATTGTCTTCATATATGAGCATTCTAAAAAATAATGCAAATTATTTTCAATAATAATAACAATTTATATTTAAAAATAATAATAATTATTATTTATCATCAATATTTAATGATAAATTTATTATTAGTTTAGATGACAGTTTAATATCACAGAGTAAATTCAACAACCAGTTTAACAGAAAACAAGACAAAAAATTGTCGTCCTGTCTTCATATTTGTAAATTTACATAATTTAAAAAGATTTACCAAAAATAGAAAAAGAGTCTTCAAAATTATTTTCTGGTAATAATACACGTAAATAACCAACTTAAATTCAAGATAAAATGATGCTTACTTAGTTTTCACTTTGTTCGCAACAAGTCGGTGGTACCAATATTTGCCCTGGAAATAAGGCACTCGCACATCATTTTTACCCAAACATACAAGCGTAGCAGCTTTCACTTTATCAGCGAACAACACGGGCGAGTGGTTGTACATTTTTAATACTATTTCAGCATATTTGGTTTCCTTCACTGTGGGAGGAAGAGTTTCCAAATATGGGATTCCTGTAACTGCCGCACACCTGAAACATATATATAACCATAGTAAATTTGGTTAAATTTAAAGTTCATTTACTATTCAAACGTCCAATTACCAGTCGGGAATATCTGTCGTCAGTTGCATTGCTGGAATATCGATGACTGGATTTATCAGTACAGCTACTTTAAAAAGATCCTAAAAAGGTCGAAAGTGAATTTTAATTTCCTTTTTAATACGGAAATATCGTCAAATTATTTTGGCTACAAATCTTACGGGGTAGTTTCCAGTTAAATGTGCGGTTAAAAATCCACCGTGAGATCCACCCAGGGCACAAACTTTGTCTGGGTTCAACCACGTGTATTTTTTAAGCGCCTCTTTCGTTGCTGTAATACAGTCCAGAACGTCGATTTCGCCGACTTTGCCTTGTAAATACTCAACGTTTTTAGAGCCCATACCAGTTGAGCCTCTATAATTGACCAGTATTATAGAATAACCTGAGAAGAAAAAAAAGTGAAATGAAATTTATGTTCAGTGATGTAGTTTGTGAAAATAGTTATTTACATGGAAATATTCAAATTATAGAAAATATGTTAGAATAGTAAAGCAATGAAAATGTCTTATGTTACCTTATTAATTTAGTTAACCGTGATGGTCTTGATCTTGATATTATGTGAGTTTAAGTTTTATGATAACATGATTTTTATCAAATTTGGATATTTTCGAAATATCCTATTCGTTTCGTCGGAAGAAGACTTGCATCATTTCAAAATTTATTCTTTTACCATATTTATGTGGCTGGGATATAAGTAATAAATTTCTGGTGAAAATGTAAAGATAGAATTGAAAAAGGTTTAATTTTTATTTAAATTTTATTTTTTACGATTTCACGATTTGTTTATTACTTGTTCATTAGTTTAAATTATTTTGTTCTAGTTTTTTTACACTCATACTTTTTAATTGAGTTTTTCTTTTTTTCCTGTATATACAAATATAATTAGATAAAACTATGCAATTTGAGTTTGATGTTTTGCTTAAGATTTTCTATTTGAGCGACATCTAAAAGTATTGAAAATAAAAGAAAAATCAGTATTTTAACATTACTTTTTTTTTGCTTTTAAAAAAGCAATAATTTGTTTATTAATTATATAATAATTGATTGATTAATAATGATTGCAACAAATAATTAAATAATGGATAAAGAAAATAAAGAAACAGAAAAATTAAATAAATAAAGTTTAGAAAGTGAGTACTTAAAAGAAGACAAAATTTATGTGTAAGTAATACTTTAATGAGTTAAACAATGTGTGCATTCCAAAACCATGAATAAGTTCAAAATCCAAGCAGTTTATACCTAATAACACATAGACTGCATATTCAATAGAAAATGTGTTTGCGAAGTTTGAGTGTGGTCCTCCATGTGGAATAATTATCACAGGTGTCGATTTTTCATCGCCACCTTTTTTGCCAAAATATGTAAAGTTGAAATCTTCTGCAAAAATCCAAACGAGCGAATGTGAAAAATAATTTTTTTTTAGCAAATCAAAATTTGAACAAACAATAAATTTTAAAAACTAAATATATAAAGAATCCTTTTTAAAGTTAAAATTTGAAAAATCGCATTAAAAAATGTATTAATAAAAACTTTTAAAACATTGATTCATATTTAATGAAACTTACTAATTTCTTCATTAGTCTTGTACTCATATTCATTGTGTTCGTACATCAGTTCATCAAGACCCGGAATAGGCATTGGAGTTGTGATGTTCATTAAATTCAGGTTACCCAGATCAGTTGCTGTTGGGTCAAATCTTCCCATCACTAATTGCGAAGGCTGTGTGAGGGACATTTTCAAGAACAAAATTCGATTCTTTTTCACGTCCAAAATTAATAAACTGCTTCCATCAGACTGGATTTCGGTTATAACATTTGTTTCTGTTGAATAACAAAAAGACAACTTAAAAATAAATCCATCCAAAAATATACTAAATCGTTTCAGATAAATTAATCATCATAATTACCAATATTTACGACATAAGATTTTATAACATTGCGCTGTGGTGTGCTGAGAAACACAAACTTCGAATCGACACTCCAGCATCGCTGAGGCAGAGATCTACCGTAAAGTCCATAGAATTTCTTGTCGCCCGCGATGACTTGAACGTCGCTTGTCATCTCAATGGCGGTTGAAATTTTGTCATCAGTCTCCCATTTGATGGTTCTCAGACGGTGAGCATTGTGGTGAGGAGTCGTTATGGTTCTCTGGTAATAAATCAAAGTTTTGCCATCTGGACTGAATCTTGGCGACTTTACAGAGAATCCATCAGGAGAAATGATAACTGAAAAGTAAAATTCATGTATAAAATGTTTCTCTAAAAAATTAATTTTGCAATATTTTGTACTTGATGATTTATCCTAACAAATTTCGTCTTGAAAATAAATATTTGATTAAATGAAATCATGTATTTACTAAAATCAGTTCCTCTTAGAAGGAAGATCCAGGAAGGTCTATTGGTGCAGGCGTAAAGCCCGTAGTATCTGGCTTCGCGTTTCCAGCAGACGCCGACGATGTACTCGCCATTTGGAGTCCACAAAACTTGACCAGGGAAGTATTCGTTTGGCACAAAATTTTGTGGTTTTATGGTGTCATCTTCAATATTTAGCACAACGACTACTGAATGATGTTTGCCGACCAACTGCTCACCCCAGTGAGGTTTGTAAACGTACTCAGCTCCCTAGAAAAAACGAACAAAAAGTTAAATTGAATTAAAAGAAAATGATAGACATTTTTCAATATTACTTAAATGCTCAATTTACTCGCAAAATAACTTCGTTCTCGTTCTCTGATTTTGCTGTTTTCTCCGTACTTTTTTGCTTGTAAAAAGGCTCGCATTTTGGGGGTTTCTTCTCAGCAATATATAAAAGTTTTGTTTTATCCGGAGACCATTGAAACGATGAGAATTCGACTACAAAATATAATGTAATTCAACATTAGAATAAGAAAATAAAAGTTTCTTAAAAAAGTAATGCAAGTTTTCATTAAACGATAATACAAATTTGGTTTTAGGAAATTGTATTTAATTGTAGAAGTTTAATTAAATAAAATTATCATTAAAAAATAAAATAAAAAGTGATCATTATAATAACATACTCATTAATTTCATTTATTTTTGAGGCAAATATAAAATACTTGAAAAATCTCAATTATCATATTTTACCATCTGTATAAATGTCTCCATGAACATCGTAAATTGACAAATCGTAACATTTGATTATGCCGGTTCTGTCCCAAATTTCGATGAAAACTTTTTGCGTATTGTCAACTGTCACTTGACGGAAGATAGCTTTCATTGATTCATCCTCGGTAGAGCAACTAGCGATTCTGTAAAAGAATTAAAACAATATAATTATATACACTATAAAAATATCTTTCCATATTTAGAAGAAAATGCTCTTCCAAATGCAAGTTGGCTCTGTGTCAAAAGTTTTATTTAAACCAATTTGAATTCAATAAAAGCAGTAACCAAAAATAAGAAAACTACAAAACAAAAAAAACAATTAAAAGTATTAGAAAAGTACATTTCATTGAATGTTAAATCGTAATTAAAATATTTTTCTATCAGACATTGGCAAGAAAACCTCATTTACAATTAATCTTGGCTAGTCATAGATTAAGTGCAAAAATATCTTATCTACGTACTCCGAGCTAATATCGACAGGAAAAGACTCGACCAGTGGATTAAATTCCGCGTCCAAACTGATATCCTGTACAAACTTCTGTTTCGTCTTTTTGACCAGGTTGCGTTGGGACCATGTGCTCTGGATAGTCATTCCATATCTCTGTATATTTGTAATCCTTGCACTAGATAAAACCGGCAGTTTGGCTATTGATTTATAAATCTCCAGCACATGATCAATCTGCAATAATAATTCAAACGATAACATACTACATATTATTTAATTTCCATTACAAATTAAAATAATTAAGCTTTCATTTCACACCATATCTACATGAAATTAATTAATAATCAACTCAATCTTGTTATAATGCTAATAAGAATAAATCGTTACATCAAAAAAGGAAAAAAAGAAGAGAGTGAAAAAGTTAGCATCCTATTTTCATTTGAATTTCTTTTGACCTACTGACCTGCGACGCCGCCATTGTGGTGAAAAAATGTCCTCTGCAAACTTTGGTCAGGAAGTTGTCATTAGTCCAGTAATCAAATCCTGGTTTGATATCCTGCAAAGTAGAAGTCAGAGTTGGAGTTAAAGAATCAAACTTTCCTCTCGCATATAGGAACGTCGCGGTCGCACTGACCGATTGCTGACGAAAGCTCGAGGCAATGGAACGCGATTAATGAGTTCAAGAGCATGACAGCTAATTATAATTAAGGACCCACAAACGATTGCTCAGCAATGACTTATCGTCGTCGCGATGACTGACGATGAAACGAGACGACACTGCTCTTATTTCTTGTTACTTGATAGAGCCACGGTGTAACTTTATCTCAAGTACAAATAATTGCGATAACATCGGCACAAACTATTTGCCTTTTAATATTTGCATTTTAGAAGCAAGTCATTGACGTATTAAATTTCGCGAAATATTTTGTAACAAAATTCATCGTAATGAAATAAATAAGATACAGATATAAAGTTCAATTTCCTTTGGTAAAATTAATTCTAAACATTATAAAATGAATTTTATATCTTGAGCGAGTTAAAAGACGAATAATGTTTTTTCATTGTCTTTTTTATCAAACGTTCTGCGTCTAAATATCTTAGTCACCGGTAGAACAAGATGCTTGAGGTCACGTGACGTCTTGTGTAGTTTTATATTAAAAATAATTTGCATATTTGTATTATTTTTAATGGCACCCTCGGAGAAAGGAATTTTAATAATTTTTTTCTACCACACTTTGTTTATAGCAAACCTTATTTTTTATTTTTTAATTTCTAATATCTGATTTTAATTAAAAAATAAATAGGTATTTTAAACGACTCTAAAAATAAACGTGTAGGTAAAAATGGGAAAGGTCTACCTTTTTGTATGTTTTGTTACTCCTTTGAATAACATTGGGGATAATGTGAAAAGCCCATTTTTCAAAATTCTTCGTCATATTACTGAATTAAGCTGTTGCGATATCTCTTCATTATTTGCTATGACGATTAATGAGAATTTATCAAAAAGTAGTCTGGTCTTGACTCGTACATCTCGAATCTAAGTGATAGATGGACCGAGATTTTGTAAATATAAAAATTTTGATTATTGTTTTATTTGTAATTTTTTAATAATTTTCTTTTATATAATGTGATTATATATTTTTCATATACAATAATATGTGGATAAATTATATAAAATACAATATTTATACAATTTCT
>JABFQD010002897.1:0-14242 GCA_022817045.1 Psix sp. ZL-2020 | reverse complement strand
TAAACTGATACTTAGTATTTAATTTTTCATCACAAGTATAGAGGGTATCGTGGATGAATCACATAAACCAGCTCGTTGCAATTTTCCCTGTGGACAAGTTGAATTTAGAGATTCGGTTGAAACGGCCAGCGGATCCCATCGATATGTCCAAATATTCAAAACATTATAAAGGTTATATATATTTGCTAACAATTATAGATAACTTTTCAAAGTTTTCGTGGGCTGTACCGGTGAAAAGTGAAAACGATAAAGACATGAGCAAGTCTATGGAATCCGTCTTGAAAATAAAACGATAACCAAAAAATTTACATTTTGACATGGGAAAAAAATTTTACATTTCAACTTTCGAGATTCTAATAAAGAAATGCAATATAAATATGTACTAAACTTACAGCAACATGAAAACTTCCATTTGTTAAAGATTTGATTGCACTTTAAAAGAGAAATTGTGGAAAAAATTTAGTTTAAGGGGGACATACAAATGGATTGACATAATAAAAAATTCAATATTAACCTACGATAATACCATACATTTAAGATTGAAAATGAAACCGATAGAAGTTACAACAATAAATTTTAATTACTTGTTCAAACATGCTTACAAAAGAAACAGAAGTGCAGAAACACGTTACAAAGAAAATTTCATAGTTGGTAATAAGGTTCGTATAAGCAAATATAAACATGTTTTTGAGAAGGGAAGAAATATCAAATTCATATACAACGAGCTCCTAGATGAGTCGAGAAACGACAAAGATATCAGATAATTTATTCCTTGTGAAAAGCATTACAAAATCTACCGCCGAGGATCAGCTGGAGGGACTCAATCCACCGATCAAACATGGCCTTCTCGAGAAGAAGAGAAAAACCCAACGAATTAAAACAACGTTGAATAATATTAATAAGTGACTTAATAATGTAAAATAACTCATTAAATTACGAGAAAATGGTAATGATTTGACAAAAATAATGTTATTAATTAAAAATTTAATATTTAATGAATCTATTATTTAAAATTGAACTGCAATATTATTGTTATTATTATTCCTTTATGAAAAATACATTATTATTTCCATTCTTAGTTTATAATTTTTAATTTGTAATCTCATATTAAAAGTGAGAGGTTTTTCGAAGAATATATTCATTATTATCATCAATAAATTGCAACTTGCTGGGTTCGTTTGTTGATAAAATAGTTATCATTGCTTCTTTTTTTGACACTAATTCTATTCAAATGTTAATAACTGACATAATATCAAGACCTGAGTGGAAAAACGAATTTTATTTCATCATTCTCATCAATCCTACCTTTCATTTAGCTTAAAATTGACCCTAAAGACGCTTATAAGTGACACAGAGGTCTATTTGTTTTTAATTCTCGATTTTAAATTACGTGATTGTTGCTAACCGATTATTTGTCATAATCGCAGTGCACGTAGTATCCCACGCTGTAAATTTCATGCTGCTGGTAGTGTTACCAGCAGCAGAGGTAAAAGACATTGAGTGTTAGCATAAATGGCAAAGGGTGCAGTCATTTGTTTGGCAACATTTTGAAATGTAAAACATTTTTCCCATTAGTAGATAATTCCATTGCACACTTATTTACTAGCTTGCAATTCATCTTAAGCGCAATTAATTTTTTTTCGTCATTAAAATAGTTCAAGTACTGATTGCATCGATGTTTCTTAATCCTAGAAGTTAGAAGTACTTCTAACGGATAATGGTAGTAAATTTTTTAACAAGTCAGTCAAAACTTATTTAAATTCTTCGGGGATAGTAGATTCTGTACAGATAATGAATTTTTTCCCTCATTTCTCTCTTTTTCAGTCAACATCTCAGCTTGATATTTAGTGTCCTGTGTCTTCAAGAATGATTTTAATCATTGCCTGCCTCTATTGCCTGCAACTCAACATTTTGTGTGCCACCTCCTGGTAATGGTCAGATCTAAGCTGGTCGGATTCAACAGTCTGTTAATTATAGTTATTAATATGTTTCTTCGTATCTCAAAGTCTTCCTTTAGTGCGACAGCCTATACGAAATTCAAAATTCTCAGTCGGGTATCCCTTTCAGTCACTTCTTACGATATCACTAAAGTGTACATCAGCTTTAGTAATAGAACAGCGCGGTAAAGCCACAGTTTTTGATCTGATATCGTCTCGTGAAGATTACTTTTTCTGTTTCAAGGGAGTTCGCCGTAAGGGACTTCCCTTCATACCACTATTTAACATGCTTTAGTATTGTAGTAAATTGGCCCTGTGAGACGTCCTTGTATTGTCCTCTAACCAGAAGGACTAGATTATTTGCATATTTAATAGTAGAAATGTTCTTTCCATTGAGTATGGTTAACAATTTTTGTGACTATTGGATTTTACAGTAGCGAAGACAAAACTCCACGTTGCGGTTATCCCTTGATAACTGTTTCTTGAATTATCTTTTCTTCCAATGCACTATATACTTGTCTCCTCTCCAGGGTATTCACAATCTATCAAATTATAGTCTGTTGTATGTTATCTCTTCACAGATATTGTGAAAACTACTATTTTGGTGCAAATGAATGCTCTCTCTATAACTATGAAGATGGCAATAGCTACCCTTTTAATTTCTGAAGCCTCCGCATTGTATCTAATTACATTATGAAGAACTGTCCCTGTAAATGTGTCGTATTGGTACATTCCAGCTAGAAATCAGTTGTTCTGAAGTTCCTAGGGCTCCGTCTATGTATATCTCCTTTTAGACTTTCTAAGTTTAGCATTCCGGATTTATGACCCTTAAGTAAGGTGACCTCTTTCTCTAATAAAGGAATCACTAAGCCTAGGCATTAAGTCACCATTCTCCAGGCGCAATACCTTTTCGGAGATCTTTTCTTTAATCTTCTGACACATTTTGACAGGCCGTGTCCTGTCCAGGTATTTTCCATACGTTATTGTCACCTAGGGCAAGTTTGTTGTTATCGAGGTACAGGTCTCTGCATTTCGTATCGCCGATGAGGTATCTCCCTTTCTATTACGTTTGATCGCGGTCTTCTCACTTGAGCTTTTTGAGGCTCAAGTAAGAGAACCACCTTCTTATTCATTCTAGACGAGCCCCTGGCAGAAGCGTCGAAAGAAGTTGGGGTGGTATTCGCCGTCTTTTTCTTCTACTTCTCCTCGCCTAACGCAGGGAGTGTCTCTTCACGCTCTAGTGATTGCTTCTTCAAAAACTTCCTCCTCTGTGCTTCTAAAATTCATGGATGAGACTGGTCTTCCATTTTTCGACTAGTGTTCACTTTTGCCAGCACAACGCCCTGCTTTTCTTCTTGTGATTAATTTTTTTTATTTTTGTGTCCACTTGATTTCTACGAGTTTGGCGGGATAACAGGTCCGCTTGGCCAGAGTTCCCTGTTAGCCGGGTAGAGCTAATTAGTGTCAGGGGTCGCCAAGTACCCGACAAGAACTGTTTCTTGGCAAGCTTACCCTTTGCGCCGCAACGGTCAGTACATTATCTTTACACTTCATTTTAGAGCGCAGAGGTCTGTTCTCAAGGAAACCATCAGGAAACAGACTAATTTATGTCTTCTATGCAAAGGAACATCACAAATTATATTTTAGTAGCATTGAGAAACCATTGCCTTCCCACAGGTCATCCTTCACGCTTCACGTAAGTCAGGGTTGAATTCCGAACACTACAGTAGAGGTTTGTAGTTACCCATTTATTCATTACTTCTTCACGTACTCAAGAGAAAGCCCTTTCACATGGATTTATAATCAATCATAGCACCTCAGTTGGCATTTCTTCGTGGTTCATAATTCTTTAACCGTCATCGAATTTATACAATCTGGATATCCTTTTTATTCTGAACACAAATTTCTCCCTTTTAAATGCTGTATGCATACACCTCTATTTTAGTCTTGTACTGTACAATATAGAGACTTGAAATATCGTGACACAGAATCTGTACTATTTGTTGAATTCATCTGAATATAATTTAATGATACAGCTACATTGTTGCATTAAATCTTCATTTTCTTCTCATTATTTTCTATATAAAAAATGTCTATTTAATTCTTCTCAGTGTTTAACTTTACTTTTGCGACTCTGCTCATAAACTTAAATCATACGAAATCTTATGATATTCTTAATGAGTATCGATCTGGGTTCTACAAAGAAGATTCTTCTCTATAATGACAGATCTGCAATGGAGCACATAAAGCTAACTTCTTTTTAGAGTATGATTTTACTAAGGCTTTCGATTTCATTGGTCATAGCTCGTTGTTGATGAATGTTGGTAACCGTGGATGTTCAAAATTGTCGTTACCGTGGTCCAACTCCTGTTGTCAGCAATCTATTGGTGGCTTTGGTTTATTTATTCTTTTTTTATAATCAGTCTTGTTTTATAATAAACTGTAGATTTTGCATGTGTATTGTTGACTTGCAGATTCACTACAATAGACCTCTGAAAAATTTTCTGGAAGATTCGCTGTTGATACAAGGGTTCTTATGTATTTTTTTCACACGCATATAATACCTTTTTGTCTAAATACATCAAGGCCAAAATTATTTGTTTTTTTGTATCACAAGGTACTGTAATTCACTATCGAAATATATTTAACACCCTTACACCGTGACATAATTTTAAAAACATCTCCTAATATACCTTTGAAATGAACAGTGAAATTAATCTATCAATCAGTAAATGTTTTCATTTAAATCGAAGTAGTTATTTTAAAATGTTTTAAATTTGTATTTTTCAATTTATTTTATTGTCATAATTTTTTATATTTATATTTTCCTTTCTTCTATATATTTTTATTCTATTTTGTATATTACAAGAAATATGTATTTATTGTGACAAGATTTTTATCCACAAAGGTGTTGAGCGTGGTGCAGCTGCGAAATATTCTCCCACGCGTACGGTGGAGCTGGCATAATGGTCAGACTTCGTAAGCAATAAAATCCTGTCATATTCTGATCTGCTAAAATAACATGCCCAAATAAAAAATAAGACGATGACATCAAATACTCTAATTGTACTTTAATTGATAAGAATATGGACTATAAAATTTAACCGTATATTTGGAAATAAATGAAAGTTGATGAATTAATCTAATCGTTATTTATGCGAGCGTAATACTTAAATATCAGTCACTCATAGATTGATAAACAGCAAACCTGGAATCTGACATCAATACTTACAGATAAATTTTTATTTCTCGGTAGTTCAAGAAAATATATAATGCACATTGCCTTCGGGGCAGGTATCCCCGAAGTGTCGGATAATTCGTCAAACGTCTTCGTCACATTTTGTATACAAGACTTCAGGGATTATTTTCGACGTCTTAAATGACAGCTATTAGCTGAATTCGTTCCTACAAATGATAGCATGTAGCTTTTTCTTGGCAGCCTTATACTTATACTTTATAAGAGCGTATATTCTCCATGGGTCTTTTGCCACCTCGTTTTGCCCATCTTCCTAGCCGAAAGCAGGTTCGTCTGTATTTAGCTATTGCCACAATGTTGGAAACAAATTAAATCCGAAAACATGATTTCTATTTTCTATTAGTTTCGTATTTTTATGTTTCTGTGCACAGCACGCCGTATGCATTGGTTTCGCACAAAGCATCTTCATGGTTTTTTTTTTCTAAAACAAAAACAAAGCTTATTTCGGTCTAGGCTTTTGTATGTGTGTTCTTTATAACATATTTAAGACACTTAAATCAGCAGGAAACAATAATCCGTTTCTGAATCCTGCAAAAAATTCATTACACATCCAGATATTTATTTTCTAAGAGCTATTGGGCTGTTTTTCTTTTATCTTTACTATTGCATGTCTCTGGTTTCTTTTATAAGTTTTTGTAACGTAAATTTTCAGCTCCCGTTATTAATCGCTCTAATCACATTTGATCGCTTCTTCAATGTCTCTCTTTGCCGTAATAAAATCCAGGGCTCAAGTCTTGAGAAAAGTGTCTGGAACTACACATTTAACTAAGCTGGGTTTGCCTATTGCTGTTCTCAGGGCTTGCTCAAGGACTTCCTCAAGGTTCCATCACTTGTGCCTCTCTCGAATTATAGGAGAATAGCCATCTGTCATGTCTGGCGTGGATTGTCAGGCTGCTGTCTTCAAGTTTCATTTCACAATAGCTGTTATAAGATCTCGGCGTAGCTATGGTTTTGATGTAATACAATGATAACTGCGTCAGGTTAAATTTTCTTTTTTCTCACCTATAACTTAACTATGCACTGAGTTAATTGAAGCTTTTTTATTCTTCCTGGTGCAGGCCGAAGTTCTCTCGCTAGTTTGCTCTTCTTGTGAAGCAAATTGCGTAATTCTTTTCTTTTGTACTCTGCAAGAGTACAATATTTTTTTTCTCTTTCCACTTCTCTATTTAGCGAGGCTTCGGTTCTTTTCTTCTTGTTTAAAAAGCAAAGAAGGGTATTCCAGTTATGGAGAGCGATTTAATTACGCATGTTGCCGCTAGTTTCATTAAACGGTTCAAGAGAGCACAAGAAATTTCCTCTAAGATGTCATTGAAAATGGTCATATATTGAATAATGTCCATTGATACATTAATTTGGCGTTCTAATGCCTTTGCTATGTTTCTTGTCACTGCTGAGCCTCTGGTGATAAGTATTACTATATCAGAAAATCTTTCAAGTTTATAATTGGTTACTTACGCTACCCCCATCGCGTCGATCGTTTTTGACCATTGAACCTGGAATGTCTCAACGGTCCCGATCGTCCACCTGCATCAATCATAGGCTTCTTGATGCTTCCCTGAAAGCGACATGACGTTATCAGAAGCCACCAAGGTTAGCGCAGTAACATGGGTCTCTCACCCACTAAAGACTATCAACCTCGCGTCTTGGCTTTAATCTACCTTTGAACCGTTTGCACATTACTTTGGGGTAGAGCCGTATCTTTGCCCGGATCTGGGCACTTCTTCTATTTATTCAACGAGTTGTCACCTGCGCCAAGTTGGGTCACAAAAGTTATCGTTGGCAATTGTAACCATATAAATTACCGTATCACAATTGTAAATTCAGGGATTTCATATCTCTCTTTTTTGTGCACAAAAGGCTCTCGACATACGCATGCATCATGTTCCACGACGATTGGCCTTGCAGCATTAGCTGTACGACGTTATGCAGTGAAAATGTTTCCAGGGTTTCACCATCAGGAGACGACGCTTGCTTGGTTTCGGTCCAGGGACGTTTACCATCAGTCTGCTGAGCGCGGTAGTGATTTTGGAGTGCTTATCGGTCACCAATTGAAAATGAGACCAAAACATAAGTTTTGTATCCAACATGACATTCTTGAGACTGGCAGCAGACGTTACGGACGTTTGGCCTACCCGCAATTGGATGATCGTCTCGATCCTCTTTTTGGTGAGCATCAGGATCTCTATCTTCGCCTCTGCCAGCGTCAAGGAGTATTTCCTCATCCAGCTGTGAATGCGGCACATGATCTGGTTGAGCTGTAGTTAGGTCAGCTCTGGCGTGCGAGCCACAATTAAGACCGCCACATCGACAGCATAGCCAACAAGTGTGGTGTTCTGTGGCATGTCTAAGCATAGTCAGTCATCGTATATAACGGTCCGTAAATCTGGGCCAAGTATTGAACCTTGAGTGCGTCGAACTCAGTCTCTGCAGTTTCGTGTCGAATTGGAGAGTGCAATCTTTCAGGTAGTCCTCTATCATGCGCGTCAGGTAACTTGGAAACCTGAACCTTGTTCTGAGAGCGTTAAGAGCGTCGTGCCAACTCATAGAGTTAAAGGCATTTTTCACGTTAAAGGGTAACAAGAAGGGTGACTGTCCAGGAGAAATGGTTCCCTATTTGCGCTTGCTCTGTGATCGCGATGACTTCGTAGACGGCATCGAGTGTGCTGTGTCCTTTACGTAAACCGTGCTGCTGATGCGAGAGATTTCCAGGTGCGTGTACAGCCGCTAGGATTCACGGCTGCAGGAGCTTTTCGAGGACCTTCCTTGTAGTATCAAGCATACATAGGGGCCGAAATGATTAAGCTAAATTTGCGCTGGCTTTTGGTTTACCAATTAGCATCAGTATAATAATCTTCCAGCGCAGGCAAAAATGCCTGATACCAGACGGGCGTGGAACATGGCCAACAGAAATTGTGAACATGCTCTAGCTGCTGTCTTCAGTGCCTCGGCAAGGATTCCGTCTAGGCCCGGTGCCTTGCGGTTTCTGAGGGAGCTTGTCGCATGCACTAGTTCCTCTTCGGTAAAAAGAAGGATACCCGCAGGGTTTATCGCGTCGATTTCCTCGGCTCTCTCAGGGTGGTTAAGTAAGGGTTCCGCTACCACTTTCTCCATAGTATACGAATCCATTGATGAGCTGGATAAAGCGCCTAGCTTTTTCATCACGATTTTATATCCTAGACCCCACGGGTCCCTATTAACATCCTCAACAGTCGCTCGCCATTTTATGAATTTGCTCCTTCGAATAGCTGCGCGCAATTTTTTGTTCAGCGACCTTGTGCTCAACAGAGCATAAGTTTGTCTCTGGTCTTCCGTGAACTCGTTGCGCCCGTCTTCTTAGCCACAGACAGGTACATCTTTGTTCAGCTATTTTCAGCGTCCACCAATACGTTGGTCTTCTTGTCATTTTCAGTTTTTAGCGAGTCATCGACGCGTCGTATGCTTCTGCGATGAGTCGCATAATGTAATCAGCACGCGTTTCCGCATGCTGATTACATCCGATGAGTCACAGCATTGGTCGGTGATTGATTGAGTCCCTCGATATAGAGTTGCGATGAAGCTCTCCTTATCCATGTTTGCAGCATTCCATACGGATGGTCTGCATATGTCGAGCCTTTGCGCATACGGATTGTTAGGGAGAATACTGAAGACAATATACTGGTGGTCGCTTCCAGTACAGTCCTTAATATCCGGCCACTCTGCTATCCTCCTCATCATTTCTTCTGACGCAAAAGTTACGTCAGGTATTGTCTCGCGATATCCGGGCCTTCTAAACGTTGATGTGGTTCCGTAGTTTACCACCATCAGCGCTACTCTAGCTGTCATTTCGAGGATACGCTTTCCTCTATAGTCTGGCTCCAGCATGCTCCACTTTAGTACCTTGGCGTTAAAGTCGCCGCCACGTCTAATATTTTCTCCCATCTCCACCAGTGTATCTTCCTGTTCATCCAGAGAAAGCTGAATGAACAGGAATCTGGATGAAATCAGAGATCGGCTTGTTGGGGATGATGATCCTTGTCCTTTAATTGAGCATTTTCCTCGGTCATCCTGCGTTGTCCCTGTCCCGGTACTGCTCACTCAACAGCAAGATATCAACTCTTTTCTCAAATCGGAGTTGATTTAACAGATTGTTGGCTGTCCTGCTTCTGTTAAGGTTGGTCTGGAGTAAGACTGTCATGCCGATCGCTGTCTCGACTGTACCTCCGCAAGTGTCTCCCGGAATACTGTGCACGAACCAGATCCAGGCACGTGGCCCCTCTGCGTTATATCGAGCAATACTTTCGTGCACAACATGCACTGTGGCTTTCCATTCAACAGCTTTGTGATCAGTTTTTTCGCAACGGTAGCAAAGCTTGCTCTGATCCGGACCTTTGCATACGCGCTTCGTGGCCGTATCCGAAGCACTTGAAACAGCGCGAGACAATGACTTTCCTTCGCACTCTAGGCGACACCCATCCGACCCTGAGATATCTGTGCTCCAAAAGCTCTAGGGCCGTTTTGTCTTCTATTTCCAAGATTGCGAGTTTCTGGCATCTCGTATTTGCCTTTATGAGGGTGATCACCAACTCACCGGCATAGCCTCTTAAATCACGCTTGACCACTTTTCTTACGCCCTCTTCCATCGTGGCACAGACGAAGTCTCATATCTCAAGAGTAGTGCGTGGCACCACCGCTTTGAATGGATCAGCATCACCTACCACTTTTTCAGGGTTTCGCTAAAAGTTTTCCTTGTCTTGTCGGTGTTGCCATGTTTAAGCTCCAGCAGTATGGCTCCGTTCCGAGTCTGATTGATGGCTTGGGTGCCCAAACTGCTTTCTTCGGGTCTCACTTTACTACGGATATCTTTTAAGATATGGCTGTAGTTTTGGTTCTGACGCGATTCGAAAATAACGGCATTGACTCTCACCCTCTTCTCCACGACAACCAACATATATTTATTCTTAGAGTCCTCAATAAAAAATAATTCCACTGATTTTTATGCTCTTATCGGCTTTTCTGCCGCTAACCAATAAATTCAATATCTGAGACTCTCAAAGACGAGTTTTATTCATTCACCCCACACAATCAAGGGACATAGGTGCCTGCATTAGGCCGATTGAGGACCAGCGCAACTAACGAACACTTGATTTTGTGATGAAAAAAGAAAAACAAAACTAGAACATTGACTTTTCCGAAGAACTTTAATCCGCTGAACACGACTCCAGTTATAAAATGTGGCGCTCTTCAACTGTTTTTGAAATTATCTCATTGTTTTCTTTAAACCCAATACTTGATATCTTTATTTATATTTGTATACATTTAATGATAATAATATTTCTACTCTTACGTGAAAAGTGTTTCGTTCTTGTGTTGAATTGATAAAGATATAAGCATTTTTGCTTCGATGCATGTTTGCTTCAAGACTACATGAGTTGAGAGAAGAACCGACAGGCAGGTACTCGTCTACTCAGTATTTCTACTTTTTATCTTCAATGTATTTTCAAACAATAATTTGTGGTTTGTTCTATCGAGAAGTACATTTAGATCGTAAGCATTAAGTGTCTTCCTCATGGTCTATGTACGTCCTGCTGCTATAAATTCCCCCCTCTCTTACTACTCAAAAATCTATGCGCTGCACTGGCCACTTTCTTAACAACTTTCAGGTCTAGGCTGGCTTGGCTTAAAAATTTGATGGATGCACTTTCCCTACTTCCCAAAACCTGTACATGTTCCAGGTTGCTCACTCGAGTTTGCTTTCTAGTTATATATTAGTTTTGTTATTATCACAGCATGGTATAGGCATAGTATTTATTCGGTTTGTAACCCGTAGTTCGAACTTATAGGATTTTCCATCATCCTACTGTTCTACTCTCTTCAATATGTTCGGTCAAATTTCTTCGTACTGGCCTTTAATTATAAGAACCTAGGCATTTGCATAGCAAATCGTAAATACATTTATCCAATTGATCATATCTAGAAATTCAAACACTAGGTTCTGTAGAACCGGGAATATCACCCGGCTTTCCAGATATCTTTAATTTTCTATGCCTTGGATTTTCTCCTTCCTTCAGACTCTATACACCTTTTCGCCTTTCTGCTTGCTCACCATTCCTCGCATTTTTTGTGGTCTCTTTACGTCTATAAAGACGGCGAGAGTCACTTCTTTATCCTCTAATGCCTTCTCCCAGTATCCAATCACCCTCTAAAGTGCCATCTCTGTAGATTTGTCCCATTTATGAGCATGCTGAATTTTATCAAGTAGTTGCTATATTAGAATTTTACATCTGCTATATATTTCCACTCACTTCTCCACATTCTTTAAATAGAACAAGATTAGATTAATGGGTCCGAAATTTCTCTTTTCAGTGCAGCTATAATTATCAGAGTTTGATATGAATACCACTCTGGTTTCTTTCCATTTACTGATTATGTTACCAGCAGCCATTTATCTCTCAAGTGTTCCGGTTATAAGCCTCAGACTCACACTGAAGCTCTTTTGTATCATTTTCGATGCTGCAAGGCTTTGCAGCCTTATAGGGGTCCGATTTTCCTAATAGCAGCTCAGTTTACAATTCAATATAGGAAAATTTCTTCTAGAGCAGAAGTCTTAGGGTTTTTTCTTTGATCTTTTTAAAGTTAACCAAGTTGTCTTCTAGTAGACTCAGCCTGGAGTTGTACTTCCTGGTGAGGATCCTGGACAGTCTAGCCGTTTCTGGTATGCTGTCAACCCCCAAGTAAAATTTTCGCTAAGCTTTCCTCTTAACGTACTGAAATCCACGACTTTGCACACCATCTCAATAGGTATTGGTTCATCATGAAGATGATATGCAGAGGATACTAATGCATCCAACCTAAACCTAAACATCAAATGATGTTTAGGTTTCAGTCTACAGTTGAATAAGTTTATGTAGAATTCATGATGTTCTGTAATTAATTCGATTAAGTATTTAACGTCAGCAAATGTTATAGACCTGGAAATTACTATATCGATTATTTTTCGCAAGCAAATATACAAGTTCCAATGCATATCTTCTTCAGGAACTCTATCTTCTACTAAAAGGCCAAAAGACTTTATAAAAGCAGATTGATTCAGACGCTGAGTATTCTAGTTTATAGGCATTTAATGTTACTCCAGTTAAAAATGGTACGCGATTTCCAGCATCATTAATGCCATAATTAAAACCACCCAATAAATCATTTAAATCTTGCAGAGTAAAAGAATTTGTATTTGTAATATAATGAAAAATTAATTGTGATAAATCATATTGGCATACACCTTCAAACAAATCATGCATAGTATCACAAGCAATATTTTCAAGCACATGAAAATTTGACAGTTCATTGAAAACACAATTTTCATTTATTCCAGTTGACGAAACGGTATTAAGATTAATATATGTACATAGTTTCTTTCATTTCTTAAGAGAGAAATATCTTTTTTAGTTAAGAAATCTACTGAATTATAATTAACAGTGCAAAAATGAAAGACAAAAGATGCATGAAAACTCGAAGTAATACCACATATTTCATGGATCTCAAGGTTGTCACTAGTCATTAAAGTAAAAATTGCATAAAAATTTATACCATCATTCGTTTTATATATTGGTTGGTATTCTAATTCTTCCATTTCTTTGATAAGTGGTTAAAATACATTTCGATTTCCGAACTCTCGTTGACTACTAGTTTTAAACATTAATGTAAGAAATATATTATTGATTATAATTTTTTTATATTAATTTTTATATTATTGATTGACAATTTTAGATCATCTTTTGATTTGTTCTCCTCAAGTATTGTCATAATGTTATATTGAAGTTTCGATGAAATGCTATTTTGTATGAAATCAACATTCAGACCCACTATTTTTTGAACGTGTCTACGAGAAAAATTATTTGCATTATATAGTGAACTTAAATATGTAGCTAACTCTTTATTTTAATATGTTATTACATTTTAAGTAAAAGTTAAAAAATCAGTTATATTTTCGGAAAATATAACTATTTCATTCATTGGATTTAATTAATTTCTTGTACTATTAGTACTATTAAAATTATAAAAATCGTTATATAACATATTTATATAACGATTTATATTATATTTAAATATTAATATACTCACGATTACGATTGTTCTGCTTGCAATTAAATCTATTTTTTGTCTCATTTTTATGTGTACGATTTTAAAAAAAATAATTAGTAAGTAGATAGGCAATGTGAGTTCTAGACCAAGTTCCATGTGTGCGTGCGTACGCGTGAGGTCGTGTGTGTGTGCGTGTGTACGTGTGAGGTGTGAGGGTGGGAGGTCGGGTGAAGGTCATTTTCTTAGGAAAATAATTAATTATATTCAGTTTTTTTGTCAAATTATTATGGTAGAATTTTTTTTGTACAATTTCTACAATAGATTTTCTGTTGTTGTTCAATTTATATAATTTTTTTTTAAATTAATTTATGAGAGAATTTGTTTTTATTCTATTTAAAATAACTTTTTATTAACAATAATTTGAATTTTAAAACATCTCCCGCGGAATTGATGAGTGATGTTAAGAAAATGTTCGTTGATATAATGTGACACCTTGGCGTAGTGGGTAAGGCGTCTGCTTGGTGAGCTGAAGGACACGAGTTCGATTCCCACCTAGCGACGATTTTTTCTCCAACACTTCAAGGTTTGTCTAGTCAATAGATTTATATTAATAGCATTCAGATATTTCGAAGGACTGAACTTCTTTCACCTATTGATTTTCATGTTAATTTCATGATTTGTTAGATGGTGAAAAATTAGCGTTATATTTGGAAGATATATTTCAGAATATTTGTCTATGAAAAATGTATTTTAACATATTGTGAGTTCTAAGTCAAGGGTAAGGGATTGGAATAATATTAAAAACCCGAATCGAATAACTTAGCTGTCCATTTCATCGCGTAGTTCCAAAGTTAAAAGTATGGTTCTTTGACATCAAAAGACATTTTCTCACGGTAGAAAAAAGGTTGCGAAATACGTTTGAAAGTCTCAATGAACGTTCTACGGTGTCCGAATATCATGAAGTAGTGCACCAATGTGATAACGCGATAAATGT
>JABFQD010002896.1:0-14246 GCA_022817045.1 Psix sp. ZL-2020 | reverse complement strand
CAGTGGGCGGTGCGGGTTGTTATTTGGATGTTGGTAAGTTTATGTGTGTTGTTCGGAAATTTTTTTTATAGAATTTATTATTTTTTTAAAATTTTTTCGTTTAGTGAAATCATTCCCCCCCCCCTCCCTTTTAAAGGAATGCATTTTTGCAATTTGTAATTCCGCTTAGCAAGTATTTCCCGACTGACGAAAGTAATAAACATTCATAGAGTTGGATGTACTTAATTTACTACATACAATTCACAAAATATATCATATACTGTAATATTAATATAACTGTGGTTACTGACTCGTGTGAAGTTAGCTGCAACCTAATCAGTTACTGTCATGCCATAGCTATACTGCTAAATTATTCATTTGTATTAAAATACTGAGTAATAGAATGTCAACGCTTTTTAAATCTTTAATAATATACTACACAGTGTATATATAATTAATATATGAAACATTTATCAATAGCATATTATTTATGTTTCAATTTATATAGGGTAGTTTTATCAAAATGCAATCCAAGATAAATTTGCCTTACAACAAAATTATGACGCTTGTAGAACATGTCAGCGCCGACCGCTGCTCCAGACAATGAACAAATTATTATCGAAACGGTTAAAGTTAGCTTTGTTAATAGCCATTCAGTTTTACTGTCTGCATATGAAAACCCAATGAAACGGTAAAGAAAACGAGTTAAGACTGTGGCTACATGATTGTAATTGAAAACAGTATCTTTTTTGCTTTCATACTGAGTATTTTGCAAAAACATTGTATTTCACAATCGAAGTTTGAAACTTCTTTTATAATATGCAAGATCCTCAAAAAGAATTTAGTTTTTCAACAACAGAAACATATTTTCACTAGGAATTACATATCGTCTATAATATGCAATTATCTTACGAAATCATGCGAAATAAAAATATAGCTCTCAGTCAACACGAGCATCAAATTGTTTTATCCATACTTACACCTAGATATAGCATTTTCATGAAATTCAACTTGAATCATTTCTGCAAATTATGACAAAAGAAATTAAAGTTACAACGCTAAAACTTAGGTGACACATATATCACCCGAGTTTCATCACTTTTAAAACTACAGAGAGAAAATAATTTATAAATTGTGCAATAAAAATAGTAACGATCAAAGTTTTACGAAACATAATCAAGATAGAATGTTCTATATTATACAAAGAAATAGAGTTAAAAATTAATATTAAGTTAAGTATCATTACAATATAAACGGTGTAATTTTATTATAACTCGCATAAAACATGAAAATATATGTTGTAGTACATATTTCAAGTAAAAAAGTAAATACAAAGTATTGTAATAATAAATAGTTTATTAAAACATATTTATAAGCAGTTTACATAATATATGATACTAGCAATAATGTGGATTTTTAATACATCAATTTTCATTCACGTATTGAAAATGTATAAAAACTATTCATAAAAAATAGAAAGAAAATTATTTGTGATTGAGAGATGATTTTCGAAAAAAAAACCCTAATAATAATAATTAAATAATATAAAAATATCGAGTGACTTAGACAAAAAAGTGAGAAACTTTGAATTTTGATTTTGAAAAAATGATATGAATAAACTGAAGTTCTCCAAATTGATTAAACCAAGTTTCATTTAATCGACTTCTTCAATGGTCGGTCCTCCAGCATTGGGGGCGCCACCTCCAGGCGCTGCACCACCTTGATACAATTTTGTAACAATAGGATTACAAATTGCTTCCAGCTCTTTCTGCTTATCTTGGAACTCTTCTCTTTCTGCCAACTGATTGGCGTCTAGCCAAGCAATGACTTCGTTACATTTATCCAAAACTTTTTGTTTATCAGCAGAATTGATTTTGTCCTTGATCTTTTCATCTTCAACAGCGCTCTTCATATTAAAGCAATAAGATTCCAGTGCGTTTTTAGCCGAGATTGTCTCTCGCTGCTTATCATCCTCTTGTTTATATTTCTCAGCTTCGTCAACCATTCTTTCAATGTCCTCTTTGGAAAGTCTACCCTTGTCATTCGTAATAGTAATTTTATTTTCTTTTCCAGTAGACTTTTCAATCGCAGAAACATTCAGTATACCATTGGCATCGATATCAAATGTAACTTCTATTTGGGGGACTCCCCTTGGCGCTGGTGGGATACCAGTGAGTTCGAATTTGCCCAAGATATTGTTGTCTTTGGTCATAGCTCTCTCTCCCTCATAAACTTGAATCAACACACCAGGTTGATTGTCAGAATAAGTAGTGAATGTTTGAGTTTGTTTAGTAGGAATGGTGGTATTTCTCTTGATAAGAGTAGTCATGACACCACCAGCAGTTTCAATTCCCAAGGATAAAGGTGTAACATCAAGCAAAAGAAGATCCTGCACTTCCTCTGACTTGTCGCCGTGTAAAATGGCTGCCTGGACTGCAGCTCCATAAGCCACTGCCTCATCTGGGTTAATCGACTTGTTCAATTCTTTGCCGTTGAAAAAGTCTTGGAGCAGCTTCTGGATCTTTGGAATCCTCGTGGATCCTCCAACCAAGACAATACTGTGCACGTGACCTTTGTCCATTTTGGCATCTCGCAAGGCTTTTTCAACTGGTTCCAAAGTGCTTCTGAAGAGGTCAGCACACAACTCCTCAAATCTAGCTCTAGTGATGGTTGTGTAAAAGTCGATGCCTTCGTACAGCGAGTCAATCTCGATGTTCGCTTGGGTGGAAGAGCTCAGTGTGCGTTTCGCTCTCTCGCATGCTGTTCTCAATCTCCTAACGGCTCTCTTATTGGGAGTCAAGTCTTTTTTGTATTTTCTTTGAAATTCTTGGATAAAGTGATTGACCATCCTATTGTCAAAGTCTTCCCCGCCCAAATGAGTGTCCCCAGCAGTGGATTTGACTTCAAAGATGCCGTCTTCGATAGTCAGAATTGACACATCGAAAGTGCCGCCACCTAAATCGAAAATCAGTACATTCTTCTCTCCAGTTGACTTCTTGTCCAAGCCATAAGCGATTGCCGCAGCTGTCGGCTCGTTAATGATACGCAGGACATTGAGTCCAGAGATAGCGCCTGCGTCTTTGGTGGCTTGGCGCTGCGAGTCGTTAAAATACGCAGGGACGGTGATGACTGCGTTGGAAACAGTCTTTCCGAGGTACGCCTCGGCAGTTTCTTTCATCTTCACCAGAACCATGGAAGAGACCTCTTCTGGGAAGAAGGTTTTGGTCTCACCCTTATAGTTGACTTGTATTTTTGGTTTGCCACCCTCATTAATGACTTTGAAAGGCCAATGCTTCATGTCACTCTGTACCATCTGATCATCGAACCGGCGGCCAATTAATCGTTTTGCATCTGTAGACCAAAATAAAATTGTTATTTTAGTAGGACAGCAAATTGAGCACAATTATTAATAAACTGGGAATTCATTCGAACAAAATGAGGAGATGCGATACGTCTCAAGTATTTTATATCAGCTTAAAGTTGATGTTACTCTCAGAGATGATATTACATTTATAAATAGAACATCAGAGGTGTTGGATATTTAGACAACGTATCTTTGACCTTCCATCATGCGGATTCGTGTAATACCCACTTACCGAAAATAGTATTGGTTGGATTCATGGCAACCTGGTTCTTGGCGGCATCACCGATTAATCGCTCGGTGTCGGTGAATGCCACGTAACTAGGTGTCGTTCGATTTCCTTGATCGTTCGCAATGATCTCAACTTTTCCATGTTGGAAGACGCCAACGCAGGAATAAGTCGTGCCGAGGTCAATGCCAATTGCGGGGGCTTTCGCCATTTTTACTAATAACGAAAAAAGTTTTTAGAGAAAGGCGTTGGATATATTGTATTATTAATATTTTATACGGCTTAGTCATAATGCAAAACTTATGACTTTTGAATCATACAAATTATTCATTCTTTTAAATGTATAAATAAAGAATTGCTGTTTAGTATCTAACTACGTAAATTCTTTTATTTATTTTACTTTGAAAATATTACATTTTATAACATTCAAATCATATTGTTTATATGATTATGTTAATATATACAATCTTAGAAACTCTAAATCAAAATTTTTAAAGATGTAAATAATTAATTATTACCGATTAATTACTTCAATTATTCGAATAATAATTTGGTTTATCATAAATTTGTAATATTTGCGAATAACTAATTTTAATAATTGTAATGAAGTATATAAATACCAAGAAGAAATAATGAAATTTGATATTAAGATTATGAATAAAAAGATAAACTTTAGATTTCATTCTAAAGTTTCATTATTTATTTAGTTATATATAACTAAATAAATGAAAAATCATTTTATGCCTGACTAAATCTTTAACAAATGCTATGGAATATTTGTACATAAAAATGTATTTCCTACTTATTTTTTTTTATAAGTTATTTAATCTTCGATGACATTGAGAAAAAAGGTTTTTTATTTCATATATGAAGTGAAGTCAAAACATATTGTATATCTATTCTTAGTGAATCATCAACAAATAGCTAATTAGTTCATGCAAAATCAAAGTTAATTTTTTCATTATGTATGGATTTCAATTCAAATTGAATTGAAATTGTACAGGAGGTATTTTTAATCAGCCTATGAATGCCGACACACCCGCGCATTTAGAATTGTTTAGCAAAGTGAGAATTGTTTCGAAACGTTTGTGAACATTCTGGAATAATAATTTTAAAATGCAATTGACTTTAAAAACTATTTATAATAATTATCACTTCATTATTTGTATATGATTTGGATTGAATTAATTTTTTTTTAAACAATGTGTTATATATAAAATTTTTTAAAACATGTATATACAAAACATGATTAATTACGGTGGAACTAAATAAAGTTGTAAGAAAAGACTTAATTTTGAAATTTTTAATAATAAGAAACTGCCGATTATTGTAAATGAATAATTTTATTCAAATGACAAAGAGCAATAATTTTTGCAAATTCTTATCTTTAGAATAAACTAATTTATTCAACATTTACCTTGTAAAATGCTTCTAACGGAGAAGTTTAATATAAAGTATTAAAACCACACAGTCACGAACTTTCCAAAATTTCAACTACCCAAGATGATTTCTGCGAGCTTTTAATATACGAATCTTGCGGTTCGAGATTTTTCTGGGTTTGATTCTCCAATCACGCGATCCCTTACAAAAGACGAAACCTAAAGTGCCAGTGAGTGAGAATATTGAATGCGTCAGAGGTGCGATCAGAATAGAACGACATACACAACAAATGACTGTCTCTTTTTGCAACTTGAAATAGAAAAGGACGACCTACACCGGCCGATCGCAAAAAATGACAAAGTTGTGCCAAAAATTTCTATTTTTAAACTAGAGAGCTGAAATGAAAAATTTTCTTTTCAAGCGACGTATTACTTTGTTACAGTTTGATATAGCACGCACATCATTGTCCGGAAATAATTTGAAAATTGAAATATTCGCGACATCTTGGCAAAAAATATCAATTTTGTCACATTAAATGGCTCATTTAACAAGAAACCTTTATTTTCGAATCTTGTCGTGTTTATAATACAAAATCCTTATTTTGTACATCATTATTTTACATTGTCAAGTACAAAATCACAATTTTTAACATACTGAAGACTATTATTTAATTACATAGTTAACGAATCTTTTATCAGACTATTTTTAAGATTTTCTTCGTCCATTTCATAAACTAAGCTTTCAAACTCACCACATAATTCATTATAAAATTCCAAACGACTTAACCATTAGAATTGCATTTGGTATTAATAATGAACATTCGGTGATTTTTGATTTTTCGATACAAAGAAATATTTTCAAAATGAAAATCAATCAATTGTTTTTCACAATCAAAGTCAATCAAGATAATTCATTATTATTGCCGTGTATTCATTGTGCGTTTTTTCAGAAAACAAAATCGTTATGAATACAAATTTGTTCAAAACTAATTTAAGAAATATGAACTTTTTGATTCTAATTTTCAAATTAAAAGTTACAAAAATATGATTGATAAAGCATGCCCATTGCAGAAGTGGCAAATAATGTAAAGCAACTCCACCAGGTAGCCAAACCGAAAATTCCGCGCAGAACGTCTGTTGTGAAGACCTGGAAATAAAATGATTGAATAATAAATTGCACAATGAGAAATATTATTTTGTTCAATTTGGCATAATCAGCAAACTAAAAGTAGATTTCACTCTTCTATTTTAATACATTAAGCTTTATTAGATTTTTTCAGTTACTTGTTTTAGTGAGCTGAGAGCCAGTTGAAGTTCTTGAGCAGTTTGTGCGACAGTTTTTTCTTCATTATCCATGACTAATGGCGTTGAAGTGGTTAATAAATCTTCAGCTGGACACTCTCCCATGGATGAATCTTGGAGAAATCCAGTCCAAGTATAACCACCTTGAAGATTGAAATGTTTATATGATATAAATAATATTTTACATTCAATTGTTTTTGAAATCCAAATACAGTAGAGCCTCTCCATAGTCTGGTATTAATTTTTACTTCATAAGAAATTACAAAGATAAAAAGATAAATGATAGCGGTTATTCGAAGGTTCTACTTATATTGTTTTAGAAAAATTACCTAAAGTTTTATATACTAATGCAAAATACAGGCACATTATTAATGGAGCAATATACTGCAATGCGACGACACATAAATAATAAAATACTGCAGCAATCTGAAATGCGATATAATTAGAAAATTATTAGTTTTTGTGTGTAGTTAAATTTAAATAATGCTAAAACATTCTATACCTTTTTTTGGAATTCAGTGTTTGATATGCGACCAGCTTCTTTTTTCTGTATTTCCAAACGTTGGGAGGCTAGATTCAGATAAGATTGTAAATAAAGTGGTATCAATACTAACTTCAGCAGTACAGCCACTATGATCGCTATAAGTCTCATGCTCTCAAAACCCATAGGAGTCATTCTAAAAAGTATTAGATCAAAAATTAGATGAATCATTTTTTGTCATTTTAGTTTTTTCTGAAATTACTTTTCTAAGTGAATGTACCAATCTGTGTACCAATTATTTTTAATTATGTAATATTATAGAATTATTCCAATTCGATCAACTAAAAATTAGATTTGAATAAATTTGATTAAAATGGCGGCAGAACTCAGCTTTGAAATTCAGAATTAAGAAACTAATTTTTAGTCTCAAATTTAATTTTGTATTATGAGTTAACACATATATTATTAAATTTATCACATAATAATAAGAAACATTTGAAGTAAATTCTTACAATGGACCATTCATTCCAGTAAATATTCTAACAGTAAGGTAATCTCTGCTTATAGGTTTTATCCAGAGACTAACCAATAACACTGGAGATACATAACTTATATTCAATAATAACATAATTAATTTACTATTGCTATGATACCTGCAACAAAAAAGGTTATTATCAATTATAGTAATTAACTGATTTATATTCATGTTACATTATTAAACAAAATGTACACTATTTACTTTAAAGCATCCCAATGCATTTTGGCAACGCGCAAGCCGGGAAAAGTGAAAAGGGAGCCCAAAAATCCACATAAAATTGCAAAAGTAAATTTAACAATTATTATCGAAGCCGGTCCTCTGGAAATGTAAACAATGTTAATTAAAATAAAAATTGTGAAAACTTGATAATTATTTATAGAAAAATGTAAAATATCTTTTGGAAAAGCAGTTTGTAACTTACGTGGTTGAAAGACCTTGGGTTTCTAAAAACAATGAAGCACTTCTGTTGAATTCAGTGTATGCTTTATCTATTCCGATTTCTAATTTTTCTTCATCTACTATAAGTATAATCATCGCTATGACAAGGAATGCAAATCCTGTAACAATACAAGTTGATCTTTCTCCTATACTTTCCTCTCCTTTGAAGTATTGAATCCACAGAGATACTAATACTTTACTGTATATCAATGTTTAAGGGATATATATGATATTAAATTGAATAAAAAAAGACAAATATTTTAAACAATTATCAGTTGTAATAAATTATAAATTTTGCAAGGATACAAAGCACATCCTATGACTAGAAAACACCACAGCATGCTTAGGTTGATTTCATCTTTAATTGGATACCAATTATTGTAAATCTAGAACAGACAAATTTGATGATGGATACAATTATTTATATGAACAGCATCAATTTGCTCATCATGATTAATCATTTTGTATCGTTTATTAATATGAAATAAGTTAAATAAAATGTTAAATAACAAATTATGAAATTAAATTATTTTGTTTAATTCTGTTAAATATCAATTAATTTTCTTTTGTTATTTCAATTTGTGTATTTTTATTTGATCTTATATTTATAGACAATAATATAAAACATGTAAAAATGATTTCGATTTTAGCATAGACAAAATTAAATTAATGATAATAATATTTTCTATAAAACCAACCTCTGTAGCTATGTAAACGAAAGCACTATAAATAGAAAAGTCAAAAAGCCATTGAAAATCGGAGTAAAATTTCAAATGCACAACATCCAAAGAAGAAATTTTGGCAGTTTCTAAAGTAATATTTAAATTTCTTGGCACAAGAAAAGTATCATTTGTTTTTCCATTTTCCTGGTGTGAAGAACGTTGAAAACCTTTTTTGGACTTTTCACGAGGAATTCCAGCCACATTTTTTAATTCTTGATCAGTAGGGTATAAGTATCGAATTAATCTAAAACATAGTTGTATAAATAATGACTAATTCAATATTTATATTAACGATAAAATTAGTACATACCCAGTTGAGCATAATATACATCTTGCAAAAGAAAAATAGGGACTTAATTTTTGGATAACGCTAACCATTATCAAAGTGATAACGAGCTGAGCCCCTAAAAGAGCCTGCAAAAATATTATCAAAATTACAATATTTTAATACATAATATAACCAACATTAAAATGGTTGTTGCTATTTTATTATTTCGATGTCGAATACATCAAATCAAAAAATTTTTGTTTGTTCATAACATAAGTTAAAAAAAATCAAAATATATTTGAATTAACAAACTATTGATATAATATTGAATTACCATAAACACATAAAAAAATGATTATTATTTTCACGTTCATTGAATTTTCATTAAATTTCCAAATTATCATAATACAATTTATTCTGCTTATTTATTTCGCAATTTTGAGGTTAGGTTTTTAAATGTCAAATATCTGAACGTCAATCAAACTGTTTATAAACGAAATGATCTTAGTGAGTGTGAATGCATAATAAATGTATTTTAAAATTGGAATTGGAATAATGAGAATGTGATAAATTGTTATTAACCAATTGTATCTTACCATATTAAATCGATGAAATAAAAACAAATGTTGAAGGCTCAGTTTCACAAATAATCCATCGAAAAAATCGTAATTGTTAAGTCCAAAACATCAATTTTGGTATCATTTCGTACGTTTTTGTGTTTATTCAGATTTATATCTCAAAACAAATGGTGCTTCATTGGTGCAACATTCGTCTTGCTGGCTTTAAAAATAGGAGACATTCCAAACTGAGTTACCAGGCACTCGGCCGGCAAACTACATAATCCAAAATCAGAACAGCTGAGCGCTAGCAAGAGGTTGACTAAAGTAAAATTTCTTAATTGAAAAATGCATTAAAAAGTTCACGTTCGATGTGAAGGAATTGCGCATGTCACATTAATACGGAAATAAAGAGATGTTGAATTGGATAATAAAAATATTTCAATAATTCTAACATTATGGCAAATATTAAGATGATAAAAAATAATCTTTGTAAATAATACAATTGTTCAATTGTAATATTTTTTTGAAAATAAAAACAAATACTTTTTTGAAAATATCAATAATAAATTGCATGCAAATAATAATATTTGAATATTAAGATCTATTAACATTTATTTTATACATAAATATATGTATATATTATATTTCTACAAACATTTTTACTGCAAATTGCCACAATAATTATAACTAAGTAATAAATACAATATTGAACTTTGAGTATTATAATATTATTATTAATATTGTCAATTAATTGAAATTTTTATTATGATCAAAAGATGTAAAAAGTTATTACTTTTTACTCAATTTTCCCTCAGCTATATTTAAAATAAAGAATTTTTTTATTCTTTAGAGGGTGATTAAGTTAATAAAATAAAAAATTAATGACTTATCTAATGGAAGTTGGTAAGACTATAATCATACATTGTGTATTTTTTCAACGTGAAAATTACAAATTTCCTTAGAATCAACGAACTGAGTCACAAATGATTAATAAATAAAAGAATCACATAAAAATAACGACAGGTAAAATAAATTGCGCTGATTGAAGGTTGAATTAAGAGTATTTATGTTTATTGTACGTAAAAAAAGTTCTCATACAAATGCATGGAATGTTACTAATACAAATAAATTGTATTGTATTCAACATTCGTATAATACTTTAATTAAAATTTGTTGTCAAAAAAAATTCTATTCGGCGATGTTTGATTGTTGAATCAGACGAAATTTACTGAGCTTTGTAGATCCTCGTGCAGACGACGTCATCAACCTTCATTGTCTGTAAAGAAAAAAAATTCATAATCAATTATTTGTTCTTTCTCATTGTTTTATCAAAGGCATTATATGTTTAACTTAATTAATGTTAAGAAGTTTTGCCGTTATATCATCTTTTAATTTCAGTCTCGGTGATTGTGTTAATCTATATTTAGACCTTAGTGTATTATTATATCCAAAGGCTTTAATAAGCATTAGAATGAAAAACTAATGAAGACGGTCATATCTCGAAATCATCTACGATTTCGTCACCATGATAATTTTGATATTTCAAGATAACTCAAGTACAAAATCAAACTTGAATAATTTCACAACAAAAAGTTGAGTAAACAGATAAACAAAAAAATTATGAAATGAAATTTTTTTTAAATCAATAATCAATTAAAAACACCTTTTTTATCAAAGAAGGTCTTAACTAAGTTTTATCATCTTATCTCTAACTTTTCACAATTATTATAATTCAAGTTTTTATACTTCAATTACCTCCGAGCGGTTTAAGTACAAAGTCACGTGACCTCTTTGTCAGTTTAAGGAAAACTTTACAATAATTAAATGAAAAGTACTCCTAACTGTTTATTCAAGCTCAGATGAGCCAAGTACACTTTTCATTTAATTATTCCGTCAAACTGACAAAAGATGTCATCCACCTTCAAGCATCGTTTTAAGATCATCCACCATAATGAACAAAAAAGTTACGAAGTGCTTATTGTTTTTATCATGAAAATGCACAACTATTGTTACCGCTTTGACTTCCGTTGGAGAAAACTCTCTGTCAATGATGGTTTCCTTGTCTCCGCGTTGCACTTGGTGCAGTGTGTTTCCATTAAGTGTGACAACGCTTTTCACTTTGCGACCATCAGGAGTCTCTTCGTCGAATTCTTCTCCAAGTTTAAACTTGATTTCCGAATTCTTAAAGGTGCTCGATGTCTTCAAAGTATACTCTCCGTTGTTCTCTGTCAGCTCAATCACTGGGCTTACACTGGCTCCCATTTTCCTGACCACCAGACCGACACCTACGAACAAGAATAAATGAAATGAATTAATTAACAATTCTGGCAGTACTTCATTTAAGTAAAAGCTGTAAAATTACAACGAAATTAATATTATCCAATCAACGACTGTTCATTATTTGTTATTATTTGTTTGTTCATTATTGAAATTCTCACCAATGGTTTTCATGAATTCATCGAAATTTTCACTTTTCTCAAGTTTATAAGATTTGCCTAGGACAGCTTCCATTTTGAGTGTCGAGCGAGGAAGATCTTACTTGGACAAATACTGAATGCAAACTGAGTGATCGTGATCGAAGTTAGCAATTTATCAATGTGTGTGTACAAATTGTTGACGTGTCTAATATGACGTCGAAAAGCGCCAAGATATAGGAGGTTCCACTCAAACCGTATAAATCTGGAGACTTTGAAGTTTGACCTATAGTGGGGCACATACACGCGGAGTATGTATATGTATCAATTCATATAATTAAATTGGCCGTAAACAATGAAATACTTTTCAATTGAAAAAAGAAACCGTGGCTGATTTGCGAATTTGTTACTGAAATATTCACCTCACAGATGAATGCACTTGAAATAAAATAATAATTGCTTTTAACTTGCCAGCTAAACTCATTTCGAACCTCGTTTTATATCTAATGTAATGTAGTTATATTCTGCATCTCAAATAAATTCTTGAACATTCAATTCGATGTTTTTTATTTTTCCAGAGTACGCTTTTCAAATGACATCGTTCCCAGTCTGACATTTCCGTTAATGGGGACTGTGCATCGAACAAACAGTCGCCTGCATTAAAACGATCTCAAGTATTTAGTATCAATAATATTTTCATTTGTCTTAATTAAAACTTTCATTACGCTACGCGAAACTTTTATTACAATCACTATTTGCAATTCCCGTGTTTAATTGGCCATTAATTATAACCGATTAACACAAAGAGTTCAAATGCATCACAAATAAGATTCAGTCTGAGAGATTTGAATACTGCGCATGTAAGTGGCAGTGAGATTAAGCAACGGAATAGGTAAAGAATCATTAAATAAACACATTTGTGGTTTACTTCAGCGAATCAAGTTTCCGTCGACTTCGGTTATTTCTTGACTGTCAAGTTCGATCAATTTGCGTCATTCGTCTGATTTGTGTGAAATTCAAGAAAATGGAAAATAGCTCACTACTTGGCATTGCGTTGAAAATGATTTGAAATTCCGCGAAATCAAAATCGATCGCTCAAGTGAGCTCATTTTTGTTTGGGAGTGTACTGTTATATCAGAACATTATCAGCGTACACACACAGTGCGCCAGACAAACTCGCAAGTATTTGAGAGAGGAAATAAAATGTGTCTGCACTGGTACAATGTACTATTGTGATTTATTAACCTCAGTCGAAGGCAAACTTAGTCACTGAATTGGTCCATAATTAGTCTTCTGTGGCACAGCGGTCGGTCATACTTTGAACGCTATCAGGATAGGGATGATCAAAGAATTAAAATTGATTCAATTATCTTAATTATGATTGAGACCTTTGGCCCGACTTCTTTTCGCAGACTTGGGCTTAGTCAAATCAATTAAGCGGCGTATTCATTTGACATTTTTTTATTCCCCTCAGATGTTTTATTCAAGAATGCAGTTGGTTACTTGGTCGGGTCAATTTACAGAAGCTTGCATCAAGCTGCAATATTGTGCTTGAGTCTAAAACAAACATGAATAAGAGTCGTACTTTTTCAAATGATACGAGCAACCAAAAAGATAGGAGAAAATCATTTCTTTATTTCATTTTTTTCAATCATTTCACCCAAACTGTTTTAATTTTATTTTATCCAAAATTCAATTGTCTATAAAAATAAACATTGATTAAGCGTTAATGTAAGTCACGTGATTATTTAGAAATCGCGAAATTAGTGTAAAAGAATTCGTTTTTTTGAATAACAAAAATAAATGTGAATAAAGAATAATGTTTTCGATAAGACTTTCTTTGTAAATATTATTCCTCTTGGAGAAATGTCAAGAAACAAATGATAATGTATATTTTTGATTTCTGAAACTATTGAACTTTATTACGATAAAGATAATAACATAATTCAGTCCTTAGTGAGACAATTTTTAACGATTACCTTGCTTTATACGTTTATTGATTTGTTGTCTTTTCATTTCATAAAAAGTGTACTCGTAGATCTATATTTAATTACTTATAGCATAAAGGCGCAAAAAGTATCTATAAAGCTGACAAAAGTTTTAAAGGAAATGATACCTTGTGGAATCACCTAGAGTCATTTGGGAAGTAGTTGTGTAGGTCTGCATGCGACTGTTTTTTTTCCATTGAGTGAGACCGGTTTTTGTCCATAAGTATGGAGACGAAAAATTATACTGGGTGATCATGTTATATAGTTTTTAGTAACGTAAAAATACTTTGTCACATGCATCTATATTGTACTTCATAAGTTTCTATGAATAATTTGTTTACATATTGAAATTTATAACTGAAATCAAATAAGTAATTAAAGTTTTCTGATAATTTAACTCTTTATTTTACGTTCTTTGTATATTCATTACTTATATTTTACAATTTTTTATACAATTTTTAAACTTGTTTTTCTTTTACTAACTTTATTGTACTCTTAATTATATTTATTTATTTAAAACAGCAGTTTATCTTTCCAGCATCTTTTAAACTTTTTTTAAAACAGATGGAAAACAGTTGCATTATTTA
>JABFQD010002895.1:0-14246 GCA_022817045.1 Psix sp. ZL-2020 | reverse complement strand
AATTTCAAATAAGAAGTTAAACTAATTACGTTTACATTAGTTGTCATCTTGTAAAAACTCGCCCTTGAATAATAAAATGAAACCTAATATTATGTATTTTCATCCAAATTTTGATTTTCATATTCAAAAACTGAAAAAATAAAGTTTAAATATCATTACAACTATAAATCAACAATTTTTTTTTAGCAGAAAATATTCTATGAATTTCATGTTATAAGATTATCATTTTCTTTCGTTAAGATTAATGATTATTTTATATATGAATAATAAACGATGCTACAAACTATTATAGATAAATTATAAGATGAAATTTTCGTTTAAAAGATCATCAAATTATAAAACCGTTCAAAGACTTTTGATATTATTCATTTATAAATTAGCATCTATAAATAACATTTATTTAAAGCATAAATTTATAACAGTTATAAATATTATAATTATGTTGTATGAAAATATCTTTTTTAAATTAATCTGATGTGTTAATTATTATTTTAATATTTCCAACTGATCCGATAAAAACTATTAAAAAACTCAATCAAAACATTAAAATAAACGATTCAATGATTTCGGAATTCAGAAAGATTCTACCTTAACAATAAAGCTTATTTTCTTATGATTATAATTGCACTCAACTCAAGTAATTAAATAGACTACCTTATTACGATAAAATGCTCTTAATTGACTATTTAAAAATTGAGCAAAACCACAAATCATGTAAATTATTGAATAAAAAGTAATATAATAGTGATTCTTCAAACATTTTTGCATATATTTGCAATTTTTATATCATATATAAATTCAGTATGTCGAATTCTCCTTCTATAACTTTACGAACAAAAATGTAAAAATCACTTGAAATTTTATTTAATTTAATTAAAACTTTTGAATCTCTGGAAACTTGTTCACAATCTTTTATTCGATCAGGTACAACAGACTAAAGTTACGTCCGTCCTATCCGAACCACAACGTGCCTTACTATCGACAATTACCGCTGGTCACGAGGTAATCCAATATGCAGAGGTCGAGTTGACGACGAAGGCTCATCTGCCCGAGATCGGCACCGACGCTGCCTCACTGCGATGGATCGAGCAGACAATCGACACGCACAAACAGAGTGTTGGCTCGCAAATCGCGGCGATGAACGCCGCGACTGCTCAAGTCGTAACTCTAACATCAGGTCCGGCAGACAATGTCGACCACACGGCCGTCGGCGCAGCTATCACCACCATCACGTCAAACTTACCGGAAATGACCAAAGGTGTCAGAATGATCGCAGCTCTTATGGAAGATGATTCTTCCGGAGACCGACTTTTGGACGCAGCGCGAAAATTATGTTCCGCCTTTTCAGATCTGCTCAAAGCCACTGAGCCGGAAACTAAGGAGGTAAATATCATTTTTGTGAAACTATTTGTGCAATTTCATTATAGTGATTACTTAGTTTTGCGCTGAAAAAAAATTAAAAGTTGTATTCACTTATTTGATCACTGAAATAATGAGTATTAAATTCAAATTCACGTTGAAAATAGAACGAAATTGTTCTACTCTGTTTTATTTAATCCCTTGACAATACGTACTAATATCTGTTTATAATTTCCCTTTCTCTGCAGCCATTTTATGTAACATCTACTCATTACGGACAATACGTAAGCAACGTAGTGAAATTTCAAGTAGTGCACAGCGAACTCCTCACCCGCATTAAAATGTTTATTTTAATCCATCTTTAATTTTTAACTTGTTATCTAATCAGAACAAATTTTGAAGCGTTGAACTAAATCGCGGTAGACAAAAGATAATCAAACAATTACCGAACTTATCGGAATATTTCAAATCGATTGTTGTGTTTTTTTCGCAACCTCATCAGCACCTTCGCTCAGTTTTAAGACCATATTTTTTATCATTTTTGTAATAAAACATAACGCATTGTATTTTAAAGTGAAATTTTGAATTTCACCTTCAATAATACACGAGTCTCTAACAACTATTTGTAACCATTGTATCTTTTTTTCCAGCCTCGACAAAATCTCTTGAACGCTGCATCGCGTGTCGGCGAGGCTTCGCACCAAGTTTTAACAAGAATTGGCGAAGACGACGATTCAAATCGTGAACTTCAGGATATGCTTTTGGCTTTAGCAAAAGCAGTTGCTAACACCACCGCCGCCCTTGTTCTTAAAGGAAGAAACATCTCTGCGACTTGCGAGGACTCGACTACTCAGAATCGTGTTATCTCCGCAGCAACACAGTGCGCACTAGCAACATCTCAGCTAGTGGCATGTGCAAAGGTCGTAGCGCCAACTTTGAGTTCGCCGGCGTGCCAAACTCAACTGATGAACGCGGTGCGTGAAGTCACTAAGGCAGTAGAGAACCTTGCGCAGGTGTGTAACGAGTGCTGCAGTAACGAAACCTTGCTAAAAGAGTTGAGCGTCGCAGCTGCAGAAGTTACGAGAACGCTGAATGACCTTCTGAACCATATTAAAACTGCCACTAGAGGCGAAAAGGCCAAAGAAACCGTCCAAGAAGGTGCCGTTGAAACTATTTTGGTTGCGACAGATAAATTATTTGCAAGTTCAGGAGACACAGGCGAAATGGTGCGCCAGGCACGAGTTGTCAGTCAAGCTACAGCACAACTCATACAAAGCATCAAAGGGGAAGCAGAAAAACAGACAGATCTCAAACAGCAACAGAGGTTGTTAGCAGCTGCCAAAGTTTTAGCTGACGCTACGGCTAAAATGGTACATATTGTTCTTAGCTATTTGAAGTTGTTAAATAAATTGAGAATTACAAATTTAATTTGAAAACATAATAGTATTAACTTTTAATTTAATTAAAGATGTATTTTTCAATTCTTAGATACTAGATATTTAGTATCTAATATGATGATATTGTTTATTATAGAAAGATAATTTTACGAACCATAATGAATAAATATGTAAAGCAAATATGAAGATATTACTTTCACAGGTTGAAGCTGCTCGACAATGCGCTAGCAGTCCGAACAATGCACAAATGCAAGACCAACTACGTCAAGCGGCTGAAGAACTTCGCGCAGCAACGACCGCAGCAGCAACACCTGCTTTGCGTCGTAAACTAATTAACCGATTGGAAAACTGTGCAAAACTTGCTGCTTCGAACGCTACCCAGTGTATCGCTGCTGCTTCGAGCGTAGCACAACATAACATGAATACGTCCAGCCAAGAAGAACTTAATGGCGAATGTCGCGAAATGGCACAACACATTCCTCATCTGGTGGCTGGAGTCAAAGGTACACAGGCTCAACCCGACAACCCGACTGCACAGTTAAATTTAATTAATGCTTCGGAACAATTTTTGCAACCTGGAACCTCTGTAATGAAGGCTGCTCGAGCAGTAATCCCGACAGTTACCGATCAGGCATCTTCAATGCAACTGAATTATTCTTCTCAACAGCTGGGCTCGTCTTTAGCAGACTTGAGATCAGCTGTAACAAGAGCTCGAGAAGCTTGTAGTGGTTTGGAATTGGATGCTGCTGAGGAACTTATTCACAGGTTTGTAGAAAATATATATATTGAGAAAATTTGTTCTGAATTTTTTAAATTGAATTTTTAATCAATATGATACTTGTGTAACACTTGACAGCTTGAAGGAAGAAATCAATGAGTTTTATCGCGCCGTTGAAACATCAAATTTACGACCTTTACCTGGCGAAACAGCAGAATCCACTGCTATGCGTCTTGGAGGCACATCAAAGAGCGTTGGCTTCGCTATGGCACAATTACTTTCTGCTGCGAAACAAGGAAACGATGCCTACACAGGTAGCGCAGCTCGAGAAACTGCTACGGCATTAAAAGAACTAACGTCTGCTGTAAGAGGAGTTGCAGCCACTACTGAGCAACCAGAGACTCAGAAAAAAGTTCTTATGACTGCAGATGACGTAATTCTCAAATCTGCAAAGCTTGTTCAGGAAGCAAAATACGCTTTACAAAATCCTGATAACCCGCACAACGACAGTAACTTGCAAGCGGTTGCGAAGGAAGTTTCTTATTCGTTGAACAAATGTGTCTCATGTTTACCTGGACAGCGAGATGTCGAAGAAGCTATTAAAACTATCGATGACATCAGTTTGTCGTTGAGCAACAATGAGTTTCCACAAACAACTAAGAGTTATGGGTAAGAAATCATATATATTCAAAAATCTAATATGTATTATTTTGTACATATTTGAATTCTAAAGTAATTTAAAATAACTAACAAAAACAATCATCAAATTTATTTTGCTAACATAACAATGCAAATATAAAACCTATATTTTATTTCTTTGAATAATGTTAAATAAATTAAATCACCCAATCTACTATTAAAATTCAAGTAGACAAAAACATCGTTTTTACAGTCAACTTCAAAGCGACTTGAGCAACGCTGCAGCAAACTTAAACGACGCTTCATCTAACATAGTGTCCTCTGTGCGATCGCCCGTACAACTAGCTACGTCGACGAAACAATTCACTAATTCGTATGGTCATTTGATGGATATTGGTATGGAAATGGCTGGACAGACGACCATAGAGACTCGTTCGCAGATGGTGGTTTCACTCAAAAACGTAAGCATGACTTCGAGTAAGCTTTTGGCAACCGCGAAGTCAGTCGCCGCAGATCCCAATGCTCCGAACGTGAAGAACCAACTGTCCGCTGCTGCTCGAGCGGTCACCGACTCGATCAACTATCTAGTAGACGTTTGCACTTCGGCAGCTCCTGGACAAAACGAATGTGACAACGCGATTCGCAACATTCAATCAATGCGTTCGCTTCTAGACAATCCTACTGAGCCAGTTTCCGATGCTTCGTACTTCGAATGCCTTGAGACGGTGATGGAAAAGAGCAAGAGTTTGGGTGATGGTATGACTGGAATCGCAAATCATGCAAAGAAATCTGAACACGAACAATTCTCAGTGGCCGTTAGAGGTGTTTCTTCAAGTGTTTGCGGGCTTATAGAGGCCACTGCTCAAGCAGCATACCTTGTCGGGGTCAGTGACCCCACTTCTGTTGCTGGCAAACCTGGATTGGTTGATCAAACTCACATTCTTAGAGCCGCACAGGCGATTCACTCCGCCTGTCAAAGTCTAGGCAATCCAGCAAGCAACCATCGTCAAGTTTTGTCTGCTGCTACCATCATCGCAAAACATACCAGTGCATTGTGTATCGCTTGTCGGGTTGCTTCCAGCAAAACCAGCAATCCAGTAGCAAAAAGACACTTCGTACAACTCGCAAAAGATGTTGCTAATTCAACTGCCAGTTTGGTAAGTTTAGAATTTTTTGCTATATATTATAGGACAAAATTACTTTATCACTATTTTAATGCTGTTTATTTTTGTTCAATTATAAAAATAATATACACGTATTACATGTAACACATATAATTGGCAATCATGGAATTTGAGATTTTGAATAATACTTTTGAATTCTAAATATTTTAACGCAGATTATTTAGTATAAAAAAACTAATAGTTTCAATTATAAATAAAAAAATGTTAGTATTAATTTTTAAATTACGAATTATCGGTTTCATATATAATTTAAGCTAAAATGAAAAATCAAACACTGTACAAATATTTATGGTATTATATTAGAATGCTTTACCTTTTTTTATATCGTTAATAAATGAAATAGAGAATAAATTTTGTATCTGATATCAATTTATTTTTAAATAATATATTTTAACAAAACGAACAAATTATTAAAACTAAACAGTTAAAACAAATAATAAATTGAAACATTTAAAAATATTGAAGCAAGATCAATTAATATAAAAACTAATTATTAATAAATTTCTCAACTTCCCAAGGTTCAATATAGTAAAATCGATCGCCAATTAAAATTTTCGCCATTTTAATCATCCAAACACTACCTAATAAACCGCACTTGCAAGTTTCCTCACAGTTCCAACATTCTGTGTATGGAATGTAATTCAAAACGTTGAAAAGATATTTCATGCCTGTAAGGTCATTCCATGTTTCAAAATATTTTTTTTCTTCTTTTTCCATAAGTTCTAAGTGATCTTTTCCAGCTCTAATGACTCTATTTTTGTGAATTTGTTCATCTTTAAAAGCTTTTCTCGCAACGTTATCTATTTTCTGGCGCATGCGAGGCTCATACAAGTATAGCTAATAGAAAAAAATACATGTAATGATTTTATTAACTTATTTATTTTTTAAAAAATTACCAAACTAAATAATTGTCAAAAAAACTGCCAATATCTAAGTGAAGATTATTTAAATTTAAAAATTATTAATAATTTAGTATAATTTACATATTGAAGCCAAGACTCTTCTTGCAAAGAAAAAGTACGATTATTTGGACTCATGATTCTGTAAATAAAATAAAAATGTCTGTAAAATATAAACAATCCAAATGTTTGATACAATTTCAATATATTTTCAAATTCGATTTCTATACTATTGAAAATTATGATTAAAAAAAAAAGGTTTACATAATTAATTTTTTTACTTACAGTAATTAAATATATAATAATACCAAATGTAAGGAAATATAAATGATATGCAAATATATAATGCTTCTCTTTTTTTTAATACAGATTATTACAAAACTTTATTTTGCTCTTTGTATGTCACCAGCGAGAAGGTTTAAATGGAATAAAATAAAATAAACAAATGACAAATCTGTCAAACAAGCATTATTCTTTTACTCACATAACTAAATTTAAATTGTTATATGTAAAAATGTGATTCGTTATTTGTTTCTTGATAAATAAACCTTATTTATGAAAAAAATTACATTTCAATTTCAACGTTTTATCTTGATATATTATTTCCCCAGCTGACAGCAGTTGAAAACTAAACATAACTTATAGAAATGTCTACAGCATTCAAAAGATACATTTTTCATTCCAAGTCTCACATTTCATTACAACCCTACATATCTTCGAATATTACATTATACTTTTTTTTTGTTTTTCTTAGCTTATATTCAGTTTATACCGCCTAATATAAATTTGTAAAAAAAACCTCTATAATGTTTCCATTCAATTACAGGTAGAAGATATCAAACTTCTGGACGTTGATTATTCAGATGCTAACCGAGAGAAGTGCGCAGCAGCAACTCGACCACTATTAGAAGCCATTGACAATTTCTGTACCTTCGCTGGCTCGCCAGAGTTTGCGAGTCAACCAGCAAAAATATCATTAGCTGCACGTGCAGCTCAAGAACCAATAACATCAGCTGGTAAAGCGATCATTGATGGTTCATGTGCGATGGTCCAAGCTGCGAAAAGTCTTGCAGTAAGCCCGAAAGATCCACCAACTTGGCAGCTTTTAGCTAATCATAGCAAGAGTGTGAGCGACTCGATCAAGTCTTTAGTTGCGTCAATTCGCGACAAAGCTCCTGGTCAGAAAGAATGCGACACCGCCGCGGAGAAAATTTCTGCGCGGATTCGCGAATTAGACGCGGCGTCACTAAGTGCAGTTTCGCAGTCGTTGAGTCCACGTCGTGATAATACCATCCAGGGTTTCACTGATCAGATGGCAAGTAGTGCAAATGAATTGCGCGAGAAACTTGAACCATTGCGTAATGCGGCCAAGTATGAGGCAGAGAATGTTGGTCACGCTGTAAACCAGGTGGCACTATATTGTGAGCCAATGGTTGCTGGAGCGATTGGCGCGGCATCTAACATGGTACATACAAAGCAACAGATGGTGCTGCTTGATCAGACAAAAACCGTTGCTGAGAGTGTTCTTCAGTTAGTTTACATCACAAAAGAGAGCGCTGGCAACCCAAATGCCGTCAGCTTACACGCCGAGGTCGACGACGCGATCGAATCGACCAAAGATGCGCTTCAAGAGTTACAAAATACGCTGGAGAACATATCTACATCTAACGGCATTGTCACTGGACTTATCGACACAATCTCGCGAGCTATGATGAGGCTTGAAGATCGCAGGATTTCGACCATTGATAGTGTGGATTCTTATGTGGATTATCAGACGAGGATGGTTGAAGCTGCGAAAGAAATCGCAAGACTGGCACAGGAAATGGTATTTATTTTTTGAAAAGTAACTGGAAATAATAATTATTTGGAAAAAATACTATCATTTGTTAAATAATATAATTAGATTGATCAAAATAGAATAGTTTGAATTCATCAAGATATCAATCGGAAAATAAATTTCAGATTATTTGTTTTTATAATGATGAATTACTCTTTGATCAATTCGCAAATGTAATGAATTAAGAGCTAAAAAGTCCACCAAGTTTTTGTCCAACTATTTGTTTTCAGCTCTAGCATTATGCTTTTTACAGATTGAATTAAAGTTAAAGTTGGAGCCCGAAACAGGATCCAACTTGCGTTTTCATGAAATTTATCGAGGGTCGCATCTAACTTTTCTCAAGTTTTAATTATTTAACGATTTTATCGCCCTAAATTTGCGACACAACTCTTCAATTTAATTAAGTTTATAGAAAAGCGAAACAAAACATAAAACTTATTATGTTACTAGATCATTCTTGAAAAACTCACAATGATTCTTCTCATAAATACCACATAAAAGCATAATAAAACAATAAAATAAGAATAATTACAAATTCTTTATTCAATTCTCATTTAAATAAAACTAAGCCTATTTGATATACTTTTCAGTCCGCTAAATCGAGTAGCGACGTTGGTCGTCTAGGTCCTCTGGCCGTGGATATGTCTCATAAGTATACACAGTTGGCGCGTGATGCTACTGGCGCTTCTGCGGCAACTTCTAATGCTGATGTTTCTGCACGCTTACGTACCGGTGTTCAAGAACTGGGTCGTTCATGTGTCGAAATGGTTCGCTCCGTAGGCACATGTCAACTGTCATCGGGTGATGCATACGCGCAGCGTGATATCGCTGAAAATAGTCGTAACGTGACAGAAAAAGTATCGCAAGTATTGGCGGCGCTGCAAGCAGGCTCGCGAGGTACTCAAGCATGTATCAACGCTGCAAGTACTGTTTCGGGCATCATCGGTGACCTCGATACCACCATCATGTTCGCAACCGCGGGTACTTTGCACGCTGAAAACGAAGGCGATACTTTCGCTGATCATCGTGAAAATATCCTTAAGACCGCAAAAGCTCTAGTTGAGGATACAAAAACACTGGTTGCTGGAGCAGCTTCCTCACAAGAACAGCTTGCAGTTGCTGCGCAGAATGCCGTTTCGACGATTGTTCAACTCGCAGAGGTAGTCAAGTATGGTGCAGCAAGTCTTGGCAGTCACAATCCAGAGGCACAAGTTATGCTGATTAATGCAGTTAAAGACGTCGCGTCTGCACTTGGTGATTTAATTCATGCTACTAAAGCTGCTAGTGGCAAGCCCATCGACGATCCTAGTATGGCCCATTTGAAAGATTCTGCAAAGGTGAGTGAATTTCGGATCTGGTTAATTCCACTAATTCAGAAGAATGGAAGTATTTCAAAGTTGTTTCCTTGTAGAATTATAATTTATTAATCAGAAATTTAGAAATTAAAGAATTCATTTTTTTATTTTTTAGCTGGATTGACGAATTTTATCGATGAAATAAATTCTGCAAAGAAATTACTTAGATTATATCAAATTATGAATGAATACCATTTTTAAATTATAAATTCATATATTCGTATCATAATCATTAATAGTAAAATACTATACAGTCATGCTCATTCTTTGATGTAATACTTTCATGATTTATTTATTTTAATCTCAATTTACATTCTCATTTTGTGTTTTCACATATTTTATAATTTTAATTAATTAACTAGTAATAACATATGTTATATGACAAATTAATAAATCGTTAGTATTATTAAACATTAATATAATACATGATGCAACATTAAACGCTTACTATTAATAATACAGCAGTTATTATAATATAGCAAATAACGAAGCTTTCTAGTTTAATCATTTAATCCTAGAAAATAACGCAAAGCGTGTTAGACAGAAAATACTGTGCTGGCAAAAAAGAAGCAAAGTGTCAAATACATTTAACCATATTGTAACTAACTACAATTGATAACAGAAAGTGATTATTTTATGGTTTGGCTTGTGGCTGATTTTTCACCTTTCCATTTTTTATGGGTGGACTTTAATTGATATTAATAATGAATTGACAAAATAATCAATTATTCAATCTCAATAACATTTAGCATTTTGTCCCTAACATGCTATTATTTCATTTTTTTTTATCATTATTGTTGTTTCAACTAAAAACCATTGGTAACCATTCTTACATTGACAAAGATTGCGGAAAACCTTTCAAAGGCAGAGTAGTGTTGACTTGCGTGCATCTAGACAATCGTCAAAATTCTTTTGACAGCATTAAAGTCCACCTGGAACAATTTCCTCTATTGTACAGCCTTGATAATTTTCGGTCTATGTGTGTAATGATTCCAACGCATATTAAATTTTGTGTTCTCTTTACAGCTCTTCGAGACTGAATACTCTAGAGCTCTTTACCAATTCTTTCTGGTTATTATTTTTATTTTTCATCTTTTAATTTTTTTGAAATTTTGATTTTAATTTTTAATTTGTATCTGTTTTTGCAGATATTCAAATCATATTTTTACATTAGGAATAAACAAAATCAATCATCTTTTAATGGAAATTTTAGAATAATATATGTTCTATTTTTGTATTTGGTTATAATTGGATATCTTGTGAAATGGAATTTCTATGTCATGTGTTAAATTTACTTTCTGGTGGTCTTTTTTATATCATATATAAAAAAATGAATATTCCTATCGAAATTATCAGTTCTTCTTTCCTTTATCGTTAGCTTCATTTTGATCGCACATGATTTTATTATCGTTAATTTCATTTTGATCGCACATGATTTTAAGTGTAAAATGTTCATGTACAAAAATGTACAGTTCAAATATTGATTAACTCATTGTGGGCTCCTCAACTTTTCTTTCACAAAAAGATCGCACGAGTCGTGACACAATGCGATCGATTCGTGAAGATACTTATTTGTCATATATCGGTGGCTATACTCTGACTGGCTAATGGGTATCAGACATTAGCCGCTAATATAATTATCTTTTTTCCATATTCTTCATAAAATTCCACACGAATACATTTGCAGATGTGAAAACCATAATGAGTTAATATTTGTACAAATTTGTAAATAATTTCTTTCTTCTTATATGTTACTTATTATTTTCTTTTATTTTATTTAATTTTGATTCAAAGTTTCTCACGCTTAAAATACTTTAATTAAGATGAAATGTTACTCGAATATTCTAATTTCAGGATTCCTTTTAAAGAAGCAGAATTTCATTAATTTCCTTCCACTTGTTTAAAATGAGTAGACAAAAAATTCAATTTCGCAGAACATTTCATCTTAATAAACGAACATCAGTGTTTTGGAATGCCAAGTAGAAGAGTTGATTGGGTAAAAGCAAACGGATCGTAGCTTATCGATGTTGGTGCTGTCGATTGATAATATAATGATTAGTGTTTTTAATCCCCTGGATCTTTTGCACTGAGATTCATTTCTAATTGGTCCGCATGTTGCTAGTACGGTTAAACAATAAGGCAAATTAGATGAATCTATACATCAAACGTAAGCGTAGATATGCATAAAGATAGTGATTTTGATGGGCATTGACTAGCGTTTCATTCATTATTTTGGTCTGGTCGATTCGGATAGGTGTTAGAGCTTCAGCTACAACAACAGTTCATAGCGCCAAGTGACGTGGCCGGCTCGGACTCTGAATGGCTAGTATCCGATCAAGAAGAGGAGCTGATCCGACTGCTCTCAACCAACGAGAGCAATCAACCAGCCCAAGTTGTTTCATAGTTGTCGCATAATCATAACTTATTCAGTTGCATATTATTACTTTTTCATTTTATTAATCATCGAAGTACTTCCTGGAAGACATTATGTAGACTTAACATTAACATGACTTTTTACATGAGTTTATTGTAACAATTTGTACTTTGGAAAACGGTTTAGAGAAAGTTTTTACACTTGTTTGCTGCGAAAGAACACTACTCTGCCAGATCATTCATGTTAGATAATTCATTAGGGCCTGATTTTGTACGCATCTATCATTGTTGCCACGTAATGATGAATAAAGAATTATCCTACTATTTCGAATATATTATAGAATCTCGTTTTAATAACATCCTTGTCAGTCCCCGAAACTAAAGCAGTGGGTATGTACGAACTTTTCACGATTTGATTTGTTGCGCTCAATAGAAAAATGGTTGCGGTCGCTATTAACCACACGATTATTTTTTATCATGCCTCGCTTCAGTTTTTTCAGTTCTATAAGATATAAGAGTTTTTACTTTCAGGAAATTTTACTGTAAGACTTTTATTGTATTAACCGCACGGTATTGTACTTTGCTTCTTTTCAGAACAATGATAAGGATTGTACACGTAGGAAGTGACAAACTAAATAATAATATTTAATATTAACTAATATTAAATAATCAAAAACGAATCTTTGAGATTTATTTGGCACATTAATAAATGAAACCAAATTTGAACTTATTTTCGTTTATCTTTTCCAAAAGTGTTAACCAGAGTGTGAAGTTCCGTTTTCACTTACAACTTTTTTCTCACATTGTTTATAATTTTTCTTTTATATATTTGAATGTAATTTGAATAAAGCACTTTTAGTAACACTATTATCTTATTGCACATAAACTTATTAATATCTGGAATGCTTTGTTCATTATTTTTTAATATAAACCAAATCTTACTTATTTGATTTAATAATAAATCGAATACAATATAATAAACTGTTTAAAAAATAATACATTTTATAAAGTTAAACTTATAATCAGTTATACTTTACTATAAGCATTTTTAATTTAAATTAAAAGGCATGCTAAATAACGACATAAGCATGTTGAATTATCTTTGTTCAAAAGTATAATTAACAGTGTATAAAACAGTATTTCGCTGTAAAAAATTTTAATAACAACTACTGAATTTGTATGATGCCTCAAGGTAGAAAGTCACCCAGATGGGTTAAAGCGATATGAGTATAGTTAAATACAAAGTTGCGTTGTTTTTCGTTCATATAAATGAACATAAATTTCGATATACCTATGTGTTTATATGAATATAACAAATTATAAATTGTTCGGACGGACTATGCGTAAAGTATTGATAAACAATCTATAAATAACAAATATATAAAAACTATAAAATAGAAATAGTTTCAGATATATAAATTATATAAAACATATACAACAGGAAACATAAAAGTTCGCTTAACTTTGTTAAAATATTTATTATTATCATCTAAATTCAAAGTTATTTAAATGTAATTTATCATTTTTATCATTATTAATATTCATCTTATATATAGTCTACTACTAAACGGAAAACAATTCAATTTTCAAATTTACCATAATCTATTCATCCACTCCTTAGTAGAATACTATCAACAAATAATCACAATTGGATTTTCGCAGATAATGGTGACCAATGTAACATCATTATTAAAAACCGTAAAAGCCGTGGAAGACGAGCATACCAGAGGAACTCGAGCACTCGAGTCGACCATCGAAGCCATAGGACAAGAAATTCGCGCTCTCAGCAGTCCAGAAATTCAGCGTCTGAACGTAACACCAGAAGATCTAGTGCGCTGTACAAAGAGCATCACCACGTCTACTGCGAAAGCTGCCGCTGCTGGGAACAGTTGCAAACAGGACGATATCATTGCAGCGGCCAATATGGGCCGCAAGGCTATTAGCGACATGTTGAATATTTGCAAGGGTGCGGCGTATGGCTGCGCAGAAACCGAAGAACTTAAAAACAGGACCCTCCAAGCTGGACATGACGTTGCTCTAAATTATCGAGAGTTGTTACAAGCGATTTTGCAAATCTCCGCCCGACCTGGAGAGGGTAAACATGTATTGGTACCTATTACGAGGAAGATCGCGCAGAGTGTCACTGAATTAGTTGCTGTTGCGGAATTACTTAAGGGCTCTGACTGGGTCGACCCAGATGACCCTACGGTGATCGCTGAAAATGAACTTTTGGGAGCAGCAGCATCTATTGATGCAGCTGCCAAAAAATTGGCTAGTCTCAGACCAAGGAGAAGCATACAGGTAATATTTTTGAAAACAATAGTTTTTTACAATGTAGAAGAATTTAAAATAAATGAGCGTAATTTTTTGTTTGAGTTATGGAGGAAAAATATTAAAATGTAATTAGACAATTAAGAAAAATTATAGATTTTTATCTATTTATCTGTATGTGGATAAATATCTTTAATATTCATAGATATAAATT
>JABFQD010002894.1:0-14248 GCA_022817045.1 Psix sp. ZL-2020 | reverse complement strand
TGAGAATGAAAAAAATTATAAAATATTTGTTCTTCAAAGAAGACATCACATCTAAAAGTGTCAGTTTCCCTTAAACTATGTTTTTATTTATTTTTACCTGAATAATTATATCTAACAATGAATTGTTTACTTACTTCTCACGGATCCGCTGCTGTTATTACTCAATCTCAATACATTAACCATTGTAACATCACTCTAAGAATTAAATTAAATTCACAAACTTTCGTCGGTTAGATCTAGCGTACGCCAGCCAGTCTAAACGCTACAATTCAAGCTTAAGCGCCCTTAATAAAAAGTGCTGATAGTTGAATGTTTATTCGTTGACAGTCATAGGATAAGGCCATAACACTTGATGAAAAGAGTCTTCATATGTTTCATCGGAATATTCGTCAAACGTTAGCAGACATTACATGTAAATGAAAGTAATAACTATCGATTTTCAATAAATATTACTTGGCTTTCTTTCAACAAATAACACATGAATTTCATTTGTCTACACGTGAAATAAATTGTCTTTAGATTCCCTAACTTCCTTTCATCGTTAAATCAGTTGATATTTTTCCGTGTTATATTAATTTCAATGAAATTTTTTTTCTTTCTCAAAATTTGCTGTCTCACTTATTTTTCTTTGTCAATAAATGAGAGATGCTCTTAATTATTATCGTTAATCAATGAATTGATTAAGCAATTAGATCTTTATTGTGTGATTTTCGGAACCTTCCTGTTGTCGGTCCGCACCTCGAATGTCAGTTTATTTTAGAAAATGCGACGTTACAATATATGCACGTCCAGAGATCGGAGATAATGATTAGTTAATCAAATAGAGTGAATGGAATAAATTTGCCATTAGGAATATACATATAGCTTCACGCAATATTTCAATTTTAAAAATTAAGCTCAAGACAAATATACAGCAAGCATGCGCATCATTTATCAATTGATTTAGAAATGGTAGTGTAATTATACATAACAGTCTGTTACTATTAAAATGAAATGCAAGTTAGTTATAATATCATCATTTTATTTTTCAAATATTTCAGTATAAATAGTCACTTTCGACTCAAGAAATTTGTATAAATGTTCAAACTGACATTCAATTTCAATAAATAATGTACAACATTTTGGCACATTACTACGTCATATGTTGCGTGACATTCTAGACATAGCATCTTCTAAATATTGATACAAACAACATATATGCATAAATATTTATAACCAAAAATTGAAACATATTCTATAATATGTCCAGTTTAATGAGAAAAATCTTTAAATAAACTTTGCACTAAATTATTACATATTATACATTTGAAATATATTTTTTCGCTGATAAGAGATTCATAGAAATTAACCATAAATAGTTTTCTATCTTTATATGCATGTTTTGCGCATTTATCTTAAAGTTTCCCAAATTAATAATTTATGTAACAAATTATTACTTTTTTACCTCGATATGCCTACCTAACAAGCTTTAAGGGTCGAATTCCGGAAGATAACGGTTGTTATATGAATAAAGACATGCTATTTAATATATGCTATAAATATAAATATCTAAATAAAATTGTTACTAAAAATAAAAGAATTACGAGACACCGATGTAAGATAGTTTACAAATATTTTGTTTCAATTATTTTATTAAGTATTACTTCAATTACTTCGTCATGTATACCTATCAACATATTGTGAAAGTGGGTCATAAAAGTAGAAGAAATATTTTTAATAAAGAGCTATAACTTTTTAACGCAATTTTTATGAAGTAAAATTTTTGGTACTAACTATATTATAATGAAATTGTTGAACTGCTAACTTTTTGTTAATATTATACTCATGAATAAAAAATGCAATTCAACACACAACTAACCCATTCTATCACTCTCTATTTTTCTCAAATTAAATTTGTTACGCGTTTCTGCAAATATCCACACGTCATGTTTCAACTTATATACAACTCAAATTCTGCGATTCTATTTTCACTTCAAGTATAAAAACTTTTATCTAAAAAAAGTGTTTTTTCTAAAATTTTCGATATATTTATTTGTCGATTATTGTAAAAAAAACTTATATAAGCATGTATTCAATGATTGTTGATTTATTAGTCTCAATCATAATTGATTATGTATTTATTAAATAAAAATGAAAATCTGTAGTTCGCTATTTGTTCTCGATCGAAATCAGCGAATGTCAGAAACTATATCATCGACATAGTTTAGAAAATTGTTTTCAAAGTTCAATTTCAAACTACTAGAAGGTGTTCCGAATTTTTGTACAACTTTCTCACTTTCAACGTTATTTAAACAAAGAATATTATCGAATGATTAAATTTAAGTACTCATAAACAAAAAAAACCAAATAATATCCTAATTCATAGTTAAAGTTTGTGTTTTCAGGTACTTTTTTACATTCTTATTTAACGTAAAAATGCAGTATCGATTTTAAATCTTTGTAAGAACTAAACTAACGACACTATTTGATAATAATTCAAGAAAATTCTAATTTTTCGAATCTTTATAAATTAAGTCTCAATAGCAATAATTGATTATTGAGTTGAGAAACTTGTAACGTGGCATATTAAAAGTCACAAATCAGACATGAAAATGAGCCTTATTTTGCATTTGAACAATAATATTTAATATAAATTTTTTTGGAAAAACAGAAAATGGACATTTCAGGCAAACCAGTTTACTATTAAGTAAAATGTTAATTCAGTAAAGCTCATAATTAATCATAAGTGACACTTAGACTTTTTTCTTTATAACGAATTTAGTTAGATCAGGCCGCCCGGACCTTTTTCCGGAAAGTGGACTTGCCCGGCAAAGCTTTATTAAAAAATACTGTGTGTTGAGATGAGGATCATTTCGGCTGGGAAGTGATTGCAGCGCTCTATTTTACCGGGAGAAGAGAGAATGCTGATAGTTGAGATATCCCGACTTTTATAGCATAAGCAGTGCCACTGAGGCAAGCACCTCAAAATTGGAAAACAAAAGAGTAAATGTGTATTGAGAGTTTGCTCATAAAAGCACGATCCATCTCTCTCTCTCTCCGCGCAGTGCGACTCCTTGTCGCAGAGAAGAGAAACCATCGATTTAGCTAGCTGAAAATTGGCAACTTACAAGATTTTTGAATGGTTCAACTGAACCTGGCGCTGAATTTCATTTTAATTATTAGTTTTTCTCGCTGGCTCCTTTATTACTTCTAATTTTTAAGTTTCGAAACATTAAAGGGACTGAAAAAGTCTTATTAATCCACTTCTTTTGAAATTCATAGTGAAATCTTAATTGATTTTATAATTATTTTATTAAATTAGTTTTCATTAGAATTAACAGCTTCATTAGAATCTATTTGTATTGCTGTTTGGAGCCTAGCGCTATATTTTGGGACACCTTGTATGAAAACATTGGTGACACTTTAGTGCTCGCTAAAAGTAGCTGCTTAAAATCACAAGCCAATTCACAAACTATATAAGCCTAAAACAATTTAAAATAAAATCCTTTTCTCATTAAATAATTTAATAAACAAGATACATAATATATTTATACAAATAAAATATTTATTAAGATTTGGATGTTTATGAAAATATTTTTATTTACAGAATTAATTTTATTAAATAACATTTTTAACTTGTAATTACTGTAAAATATTACTTCTTTCAGCATGCTGATGATGAAAGATAGTGGGGTAATGCAACGTTTGTTTGCAAACGAATGGTCTAAAAGCTTGAGTTCAGTAAGTATATTTTACATATTCTAATTGATTACAAGTATACTACACTGTAGACAAATCTCTGAATGTTCTGCGTAAAATGTCCTTTCAGTTGCATTAGCCGCTATGACCGAGGTGATAAGATTTATGTAATAATTGACAGCGTAATATTCATTTCATTAATTTTTAAATTCACTCTAAACACCTTAAATTTGTTAAGTTCATATATTCAAAAAATTTATTGAAATATCACGAATCCTGTTTCCACGAATCAGTTTTTTACAAATCACTCCACTAGCAAATCAGCCACCTTTTGGACAGAGTTTGACTTTCTAGAAGTTGGAGAAGATAATCTGAATCATAGCACAGGACAAAGTTATGTAGGGAGTGTTGTGACACTGTCTGCACCTTGTGTCTACGTTAGAGTCTTCTAGCATCGATATACCGGTCCTAAGGGAGCAGTAAGAAGCCTTCAACGGGTGCAAGTATACGATCGAAACCGGTTGGACATTCTGGTTTTAATATCTGAAACGAGTTATATGATATCTACAATAGCTACGATCGTAATAACATGGCGGTTAGAGCAACGCTAAAGGTCTTGAGAAGAACATAAGAAGGATAAAGGAGTTATCGCGCCTATCGAAGACAACACAGTTTGCACTTGCAAACGCATGAAATACACTGACCTTCTGTATAGAACGTTGCAAACATGGAAGAAAAGAGTTTCACTGCAACCGTATATAGAGAAATACAATCTATCGCCAATCAATGTCGCGAACTATTCGGATGCAAGCTGATGGAGACACGTTTCAATCACAATATGCAAGTTATCGCAGAAGCGTGCGACACGTTAATGATTCGCAAAATGCAGAAAACGACAAATAAACCAGTATTGGTTGACGCCAGTAATAGTGAAACAGAGACGTACCTGTTTCCGGTTCAGAAGATAGACGCAGCGGGCCCATAAAATATTCAAAAGAAAATTTGGTACAACATTGGCTATAGGGAGAGACTAAACACGACTCTTACTCACGGAGTGGAAAGATGGCAGCAACGCTTGACCGAGGAAGTACGAAAATAATGGATTAGAAACCTGATACCATACTTGCACGCAAGGGTCTACTGCCATTATGGTCAGATACGTCAACGTTTGACCCTACTTTTAATAGGACATGGGTATAATTATTGGCAAACCTCGAGTTACCGACCGAGCGTGTCTTGACTCTAAGATTTGCATCGCTTTTCAGAACATTTTACAGTACCTTTTGATAGTTGTACTAATTTTAAACACTTCTATTTTATTAATTAGTTTTAAGTATTTTCTTTGTCATCTGAATTTACTCAGTGAGACTCCGAGATAGTTTGAGGTCCGCTTTTTTTTCATTTGATTATTGTCGTTAGATTCCGTAACTGCGCAAGATAAGAGGAAGCCAATGAGACATCAGGGCACCCGTTCTTCATTGCATTGTTTCCATTAACGTGACTTAGGTTCTGGGGCATCCAGCCTACCGTCAAATAGATAGTCTGCTAAATTAAATGGAGAAATTGAAGCTGTGTACTTGGTTAAGTTGTCAACTGTCTCCCGGAGCATGATATTACATTGCGATTAAGTGCTATATATTTTCTTTGACGCGCTTACAAATAATTGACTGATAGGCCCAATTATAGAGAAATAGCTTTAAACAATAACAGTGTTGAAAAATTACCTCATTAATTTCAATCGAACTAAAGATTAAATGTTATCGATTTATTAGACAATTTATTATAGTATATATTCATTCGCCCTTCCTCAATTTAATTAAATTTGGATTTTTTATGTTTTCATAAACTATCATTTAAATCTACAGGTAGTCATTCTAGCTTTATAAAATTACAGTCTACCTTATCTGAATTAAACTAATTAATTGTACGCCAATAATTAACAGTCCTTCAAGCCGGATTAAGTTTAAATAAACAAAAAAAAATTTTTTTTTTTAAATTTAAGTTGTTCAAATTGACGGAAGAATTAATTTTGGGCATTGTACTTTCACGATCTTCTATTATTTCAACGAATACTACTGTGAGATTTATACACGAGCAAACGACTCTTTAAATTAGTTTATGAACAACCGAATTAAATGAACTTAAGCGAGTAAAATTTAAATTAGATACTTTGGTTAGTTAGACTAATCAAATCACTTTTTTGGGCTGAGTTGAGCTCCCAGTCTGAGTTTATTTTTCCGGATAAATTTTTAGAAAAATGTTCGCTCCAAAAGTGCGAAAGTTGATCGCTCAAATTCAATTAATAGGCTCAGAATTTGAAAGAGCTATACAGACGCAATATAGTGATTTGTCAATCAATCTGATAAATGATCGAAATCAGAAGATGTATGAAATGTATAATACAGCTCAGGATTTTCATGCAGAATCAACTGCTGTGACAACAAAGGAAGAGCAAATTCAGATCGATTACTTTGTTGAGGGCTATTGAAAGTGCATTACTTTTCAATATGAACAACTTGAGACATTTTTCATTCAAGGGGCGAATAAACTATATAAGGAACAAGAGTCAGTCCGGCTCACTAGGGAGATAGATCTACCGGGGAGAATTTCTACACCTAATCGTTTATTGACTGAACGGGCACTCCTGAAGTCTCATATTTAATTCATATGGCGCGCATTGAATTAAAAACCTTCGACGAGTCCTATTCGGATTGGGAGATTTTCCATGACATTTTCAAGCCACTTATTCATGAGCAGACATCACTTAGGTCCAGTCAAAAGTTACAGTAATTGAAATCAGCTTTAAAGAGCGAAGCTGCACATATTCTCAGTGCGCTTCCAATCTTGGATGCTGATTATCTCACAGCATGATTGGGTGAGGTAAATGTGGACAAAGTTACCAAGCGGAGCATACTACTTCATGTTGCTCGAATTTTCGATTCATTAGGTTGGTTATACCCAGTAACAATTCGCGTAAAAATTTTGATGCAAACACTTTGGTTGATAAAAATTAGTTGGGATGAAGATCACCCTCAATCCATTCGTAACGAATGGGTCTTATATTGCGACGAATAAATGGCCTTGAATCAACTCCTGATTTCTAGATGGCCTGGTACTCAGGCTGTCGTGAGCCTGGTGGGATTCTGTGATGCTTCCGCAAGAGCCTACTCTGCGGCTGTGTATCTGAAGCATGATTTCCAATTAGCACAGCCCAATTCTTTCATGTTATAATATAAAATGTCATATATAAAATAAAAAGGTTTTGGGAAGGTGAGATACACCACATCGTTTGTTATACGATGAATTGTAATAGATTGACTTTCCAAGCACGCTTCGCATTGGCAAACTTTTGTGGCGAATCGAGTCGGATTCATAGAATCTAATCTTTCCAAAGTAACTTGGAAATACATATCCACTAAATCCAATCCGACCGTCCATAGTTCAAGAGGTATCAGTGTGGATACTCTATTACATTCAAAATTGTGGTGGCAAGGTCCTTCACTTCCTACTGTAGATGTGGAACCACTTAGTAAAGACGAGCAAGCTTCTATTCTGACAGAAGTTACCAAAGAAACAAGAAAAACTAGCCATCACGCAATTAGCAAACAAGTTTTTGATTCCTTACTTAAGCACTCGACATAGATGAAATTCAGACTTTCTTTAGCATATTGGTACAAGTATGTAGACATGATTCGCAGTAAATCAAAGGGTTAAACCACACATCGAACGCCTATGACTTACTAGGGAGTTATTAAAACGCGCTCAAACCTATATAATCTAAACGATTCAGGGTTGCAGCTTTCATCAGGAAATTCAGGCTCTACGGAAAGAGACAGTTATTCCAAGGGTTTCAGCTCTGTCTCAACTCCACCCTTTTCTAGATAACGGTGAAATTCTTTGAATAGGTGGGCGCCTCAACTACTCACATCTCCCATTTGATCAGCGGCATCAAGTGATTCTTTCTCAGGGCAGAATCGTCAACCAATTAATACGACATTACCATGTGGAATCTCTTCATGACGGATTAAAATTGACATTAGCTCTACTGAGACAGAGCCTTTAGATCATACATGGTAGAAATGTAGTCAAGGCAGTGACCAATAGGTGTGTGATATGCACGCGATTCAAAGCCACTACAGAATATCAAAAAGTGGCTTGTGTCCTTGAAGAACGTTGTACCCAATCTAGTCCCTTTAGTTATAGTGGTTCAGACTATACAGAACCGTTTTGAGTACGAAATTCGTCAGGTAGAGGACAAAAGGTGCACAAGGCATACGTAGCTGTCTTTGTGTGTTTCTCAACTAAGGCCATTCACCTCGAGCTAGTGGATAATTATTCTTCGCAATCTTTCTTAGCTGCTCTCAAAAGTTTTGTGTCTCGCAGAGGTCTCCCCTTCAGAGTTATTAGTGATCAGGATACAAATTTCAAAGGCGCTGACACGAAATTGAAAGTTACAATCAAAAAATTAGAAAAAGACGCAAAGTTACACAGATTTATGGGCGAAAATGACATTTCGTGACCCTTCATTCCACCCTCAGCTCCACATCAGGGCGGATTATGGAAGTCAGGCGTGCGGGCGTTCGAACACCATTTCCGGCGTGTGACCAAAAGGAAAGTCTTTTGACACGTTAGCAAACGGTCTCACGTCTTAGTCAAATATTTTGGAAAATTTGGAGACGTGAATATCTCCAAACATTACGATTTCGTAATAAGTGGACAGAAAAACAACTAAACATAAAGACAAACGACATTGTCTTGCTCAATCAACAGGCTTCCACGTGATTGGGCATTAGCTAAAGTTGTTGAAACTTGGCGAAGCAGAGACAGTCTCGTTCGAGAAGTCACACTTCAAACAGCAAAAACTGAACTCATTAAGCCAATTACGCAAATATGCAGGTTACCCTGAAACGAGTAACTTCACTCGACTACAAATTAGATAACTGCATGCTCTGAAGATGTCATATCACCGTTGAATCTAATCACTAGTTTCCTTCTATTCAGCTTCATGGCCTCCTTTGAAGAATTACTGGAGCTAAGCCTGATCCGTACTACCTTCGGAAGCTTCATATACACTCCAAGTTCAAATGATTCGAGGTCAGGACAGATTCCGAGTGTACCACGTTAAGGTGTCAGACCTCATGTTTTGCGTACATCGCAAGTATAAAAAGTTCATCCCAGAAGGCAAGCTCATCCTTCGATTTGCAAATGAGGAACTAACTTACGAGCGAATTATGCCAATGAAACAAGTCTCACTCAACAAGGGTGCTGCCAAATCAGCACCAGTCAATCAGACGCCATCAGCTAAAAGGAGGAGACTCGCCTTCTAATCCTATTGAACGGCCTCTTAGCCCTTCGAAGTCAAATCGAAACGCTCTGGAGGTAGAGTAAAGCTAAAACGCAAGAGTTGGTAGTGTTTAGTTGGTTAGAATCTCATGTCATTGCAAAAAGGGGCGGCGTTTAGTAGTCAGTCTGCATAATGCACTTCCCCAAACCTTTAAGAAAAAAATTATTATTAGCACAGGGATCGGGTGGTATTCCATCAAAAGCACTTAAAGTGGCGGACAGTGAATGTTTAAGACTCATGGTAGACATGTATAATGGCTGCCTTAAATGAAGCATATCTTTTACAGCAGAGTGCCAAGTAAATGAATCGGACACATTAAGGAACTGTAAGATTTGTAATAAAGACTTTTTATTACATGGTTTCACACATGTAATTCACAAATTCCGTCCATTTTTTTCGTCCTTAAGTTTAATAGAATAATTAATATATAATAAGTAACATTTATATAAATTACATGTACTTGACTATATAAATTAATGTTATTACCTTAAGTAAAAAAAATGAATTATATTCTATTTCATTGAATTAACAAATGTGTACGAAATTCGTGTTCCATAAGATTGAAATAATTAAGGTTTATAATACTTTTATTGTTCAGTACCAAAATACATGACATAATTCTATATTTCAAGACTTTTTAAATTAAAGTTTTATTTTATAAATAATGAAAAGTTAAATTTGATGTCTTTCAATTTATATATATTCTTGTTACTTAATAATTAAGGTTTGACGTCGTTCGATAACCCCTTTTACCCGGAAGTCTCTATATACTCCAAACAAGCACTAATCAACATTGATGATGCGAGGGGAGTCTCTTCAGAATCTACGAGCGAGATACATTTGCGACCTGCGTTATTTACGCGCAAGATATTCTGCAGGGGCTCATCCTGATTAGCCCTGGGTTTGTGCATGCAAAAGTTGCGTGAAAGTCTCTTCGTAATCCGCACCCGGTAATTATAAACCGCGACCATGCTCCGCACAATAACCAGTACCCGGTGACAGCGCACATCTAGCCCCAGACGAACCAGACCGGCGGAACATGACCATCCCTACCATGGGACTCAGTTCTTTTCTACTGTTTATACCATTGATCTTTTTCAAGGCCAATTCTAAGTTCTGAATTAAGTTTTGCTCCTAACCCCACTCCCTATAATTCGACTGCAGGTCGACGTGAAGATATCGTTTTTTAACTAGCTACCGTCTACCAAAAGTCATTTTACAGATGGTTACTCCAATGAATAGTACCCTGCTTACTCTCACGCAGCCCCAACTGTAGGCAATCATCCGCTGAAACGCGCGTTGACAAAATAACCGGCCAAAACAAGAACAATTTGCCTACAACCTAACACTAGCCGATAACGACCAACGAAATTCGCGTTTCCACGCGTCCTCTCAAGCCCGATGTACTTCGCCGACTTAACTTGTAATCAAACCACAGTGAGCTCTGTCCTTACACCCTCAGCAGAGCAAACGGCCATTTTTAGAGCCAACAATACATTACTAGAATACATTTCTCTCGTTGCGCGCCTGTTGATTTAGTTGGCCATCCAGTTCGTATTAGGTTTATGTCGATTTAAATGTGCATAATTAAAGTATATTAAATTTGTTTGTTCTTGGCCTAGATCCCTCATTCAGATTTTTTTTCGGTGTTAAATTGATAGAAATTAACTAAATAACGCGGAAACTGCTAATCACCCATTGAACAGTTCTTAAAATATTTGGGATCCAACGATCCCAAATATTACGATGTTGGAGATTTGGGACATAATCTATTTAGACAAAACCGCTCACATAATTGTAATCCAATTTCACTCAGGCAAGTCCAATCATTCAATTATATTTTGCTTCCTTAGCCTCTACAGCATTTGTAGAAATTTGAAGCCTTAATTCAATTTCGTTTTATCATATGTATTTTAGCTTGCAAACAATCTACAGTAATAAAAATATTTTGAACATTTATAATATTACACAATAGTAATATTTTTAATTTTAAACTATTTTAAATTTACTAGTAATCTTAGATTTACTAGCAAGATCATTTTTCGCCCAAATAGCATTTTGCATGTTACACAAAATAAGATGTTCGTGTTTAATTTCCCAAAAGAGTCAACCATTTAACAAAGTTAATTTAATGATAAAATAAATAATTTACTTATTTATATTGATATTATTACATGAGCTCGAGAGACTGTATGAAAACCCTATCCCGAATCCCATCCTGAACTTGATCCAATGACGGTGACGTGCTATCGAATGTCGTGGAACCATATCTGAAGTAATGTCTGGAGTAACATGACACTGGCAAGAAAACGTTATCTAAACTCAAGAAATATTCTATAGTGCCATTGATGAAAATTCTTTAGGCTTTTTGAAGTGTTGAGTTGGAGGCGATTTCTGACTCGAACGAAGAACCATTAACGACACTGACAATATTAACAGCAATACTGATTGAAAAATTGATTAATCAAAACACTGTACGCCGCAGTTCACTAAAAACTGTTAATATAAAGATGTAAACATTAGAAATCGATACTTTTTGTGACATCTATTATGTAATTTGTCAACTCAATGGTAATTGATTAATTTTTAAAAATTAAAATTGATTGGCGGATCAAGTCTTCATAGTAACTTGCATTAACTTTTGAGTGTTAGACAAGAAGACCCTTACTCTTTCGGTAGTATCGGTTACGATTAGTTGATTAGTAAAAGTAGAGTTAGTGTTCCGTGGAATTCATAAAAAAAAATAAGTAAAAGAAATTGTGAATACATAATCTTTGAGCAATTGAGGGTGTAAGCGCCTTAAAGATTATTGGTTAGTGATTTGATTTACCCTTGTCTTGATTTTCCAGTTTCGATTTTGTATTTTGTGAAACTGGCCAAAACTGCCATTTTTAGTTTTAACTTTAAATTTATTCTCAAGCTTAAAAATTTATTGAAATCTGATTTCTGTAAATTGAATATATTAAATGGAAATAAACATTAGTTAATTTTCTAATTGGAGTGTTAAGTTTAATTGGAATAAAAGTGATTTCGTTGTTTAAATTAAAGTTGTTTTTGGCAGTTATTAAATTTGTTTTAAAAACATCAATTGAATTATTATTGAATTATTATATACTCATAAAGAAAATTCGAGTTTCTAATTACAACTTATATCGCTATAGCTTGAGTCGATGCTATATGGTAAAATTTGTTTAAATATTAAGAGCAAATAATCATCACTGGGATCTTGACAATTTTCTGTTCTCTCTACATATTTTTATATTTCTATTTAGAATATTTGATTAAAATGCTAGATCTGATGCAAATTCCAGATGGCACTGTAGGCACATATTTGTGTGAAATTGATATTTGGTAGTTCAAAATAAGAACACAAAACATTTTTGTGTTTTCTTATTAGATAATATATAAGTAATAAGTTATTTTTGACAAATTACAAGAGGTACTGATGTCGGATATTTTTATAAAAATGTTTTCTAGTTGCTTTGTACATTAGTTAAATAATAAATAAGAATAAGCATATTTTCGTGGTTCTCATTAGGAAATGTATAATTAATGAGATATTTCAGACAATTTGCAGATGGTGCTGCAGTCTTATATTTTTATACAAATAATCATTCCTACATGCTGAATATGATCATTCATATCTGTATGGCTTTTCGCTAGAATATATGAGTCAAACGAATAATTTTATGCTACTCACAGATGCTGCTGCAGTTATATATTGGTAAAAAGAATTGTTTGTTAAATACCAAATAAGAAAATTCTCACTTATTTTGCTTGTTTATTAGGAAATATAAGTGAAATGCAAGATTTTATGCAAAATAGAATTGGCGCCGCACTTGTATATTTCTGTTACAATCAATCCGTACAATACCAAATAAGAACAGTTGTATTTTTGTGGCAAAAAACAAAGAAGTAATGAAACATGTCATGCAAATTGCAGGTGGTGCTGCAGTTATACATTGGTGGAAAATTATTACTTAATAATTGGGGCTTATGTTGATTATTATGCGTATAATTTAAGTATATTGAATTTTTCTGTACTTCGCCTGAACTTTTCAGTTTCTAATTCAATCTTATAAATTTAACACTAGTTTCACGAAAATAAATTCATTGTGAAATTTCCGGATTCCTTTTCTATCACCTCATAGGCTTATAAAAATAATTCCCATTCTTTTTCGCTTCATAGTCGTGATAATTTGTCTGCTTCAATATTATCCTTGGAATTTATATATAAAGCAAACACCTAATTATTTCTTGTTTCACACCGATCCCATATTTGGTTGCCGATTTTATCAATTTTTAAGTACCGAATAACATCCACTTTATTTTTTAGAAAAATTGTAGTAGTTTTATTCATTCTTAATATAGTTTTGCTGAAACGCCTGTCATCTGAAAAAATTTCCAGCCTATTTAAAGCAGCTTGTTATTTCAAGACATTTATATGTTCATTTGAATCAACATTTGTCCACCATCTGCTGATACCTTTTTCTTCACAATACGCACTTTAACATGTTTATAATGCATCAGCTAAAATTCTTAACTAAAAATTACTTCTCCTTATTAGATTTTTTGAAGTCATAACATAATTTTTTCCCCACATAAAATTTGATCTTAGCACCACTGGAAGCTTAATTCTTTTATTACAAGTACCTGTCGAATGTCTCAATAATAAGTACTTTTGTCTTTTGAATTCCGTCGGATGACACCGACGATATTTTATTGCTGAGTATGGCTGCTACTAACATTCCGGCTAATCTTGCTAAATCTCTGATTCTACTTTGTTCTTCCTCTAAAAATTCATTAATAAAAGTAATCATTTTTGTTTGTTCTTAAAAAGTGATTCTACACAGGAGTGTAGGCTATTTAAAACGAAACCCAAAATTTTTTTTCAATTTTGAAAGAATTCACTTGGATTTTTTACAATTTTTTATAAAACCTAATGATTTGCATATTTGTACAGTATGCTTTGTGTGGTTTCTGCAATTGATTTTTTTACTTGTTAGATTCAAAATATCAAGATAAAACACGCAAATATTTCCTTCAGCTCTCAGTTCCTGAGCCATTGGTTTAACCAACACCTGCGAAGCTGTACATAATCTCAAAAGCATATATTCAAACTCAAAAACCTGCCCTTGTAAATTAAGTCGCAAAAACTTTTGATATTCCTCATGCACTGGTATTGAAAAATATGTATCATTCAAATTAATATTTATTATAAAGCAA
>JABFQD010002893.1:0-14249 GCA_022817045.1 Psix sp. ZL-2020 | reverse complement strand
CCACGTTGAACACGCCCAAGTTTGTAGCGTAAATCTTCAGTCCAATAACCTAACAGTTTTTTCATACCTCCTAATGGACATAGGTGCATTGAGTCTAATACAAAATCTTTAACTAAATCCAATTCCAGATTAATTTGAATCAGAGGTGTTACACGATTATGATGATCTTCATGTATTCCTTCACGGAATGTATCATTAGTCCGAGCAACACCTTCTTCAAGATATACAACGCGTCTATGAAAATGAATACCTTTAACACTACATCTTTCACACGCATCTTTACTACGATGTCCCTTTAACAAAAGCCCTGGCTGGAGTATCGCAAAAGAAACATTTCATTTTTATTTCAAAACTCTTTCCCTGAATGATACATCTAGCTTGTAATTCATTCAATGCCGCAATGAATTTGTGAAAATATTGGTTAACATTTTCGGGTTTACCTGTTCCATAGTAAATTGCAACAGGAAATGTTTTATAAATATTAGGAGAAAAATCAACTTTACATAAAATTGGCCAAAATTCGTCGTATGATGAATTATATAATTTTAAGCCGTCGATATTGAATTGTAAGTATATATATTTGTCATGCAAATTTGCATTTAAACAATTTCGAAGACCTTTTAAAATACCTAAATAAACAAATTGCTGATTCCCAAGCATTTCAATATCATAATCGGCTGATTTTGTATTTAAAAATGTATAACTCGTTTTTGGTAATGTTGGTAATAGCCGCCGTCGAAATATCAATAATAATTTATTGATATTTATTGAACCATTAAAGAACATTTAAGGTTATGTTTCATAGAGGAGAGAACTATTAGGTATAAATTCCAAGTAATATTGTAACCTTTCTGCGCACGCGCGTCTAACATCATATTTTCTATACATTTCTACCTAAGTTCTATTCTATAAAAACTTCCAGTAAACTCACTGTTAAATCATAAGTTTTTTTATAAATCTTTATACTGAGTAAACTTCCGTTTAACTCATCATTTAATCGTGATTAATACGTGATAGTTTTTAGAATAAAAAAACTTCCGTAAAACTCATGAAAAACTCGCAATAACTTGTGAATTTCTAGCTAAATTCCTACTTGGATTGTAACCTAATACGAATTTTGAGATTTGGCTCTTAAAATTTTACCAGTTTTTAGCCAAATGCAGACGCCGGTTTCATCCAGGTTAACTATCCTTTTTTTATCTTCTAAAATATCCAATGCATTATTTTCTTGGAAATGATCTTTTACTTTCTGGAACCATGCTCTGAACTACTGCTTGGTCACTAACGCTCGCGCTTCAGATACAACTTCAGCGTTTTTTTTTTATACTTCTGGATGCCGTTGCGAAAACAGCTAGAACCATTTTCGTCCAGACCTGTCAGCTTTAAAAGGAGTTTCCTTTTTCTCAGCTTTCGAAATTCCTTGGACAGCGTCTTTGATATCGTTAGGGTGCATAAGGAAACTGAGAAACGCTTTGTCTAGAATCCATTTCTTAATTATCAGCTCTTCGTTTTTCGATAGCCCTATTTGGCGATCCATCGGTTAATTTTCGTGAAATTTGTTTATCAAAGTACCTTTTGGGGTTCCAAAAATTTGAGATGCCTTGTTGGCCGACATATTATTGTTTTGAACAGATTTAAGAGCATCACTAAGGCTTTACTTAGTGTATTTAAATCGCTCTTGCTTTTTCTTAGCCACCGATTTGCCATTGACCTGTTGATCGATAGATTCTAATTTTATTGAGAACATCGAAACAAACAAATGAATAAATAAAATTAGTACAAGTATATAAAAACAACAAATTAAGTAATACATGCAAACAATTTTTTTAGAACGCCGAAATAACATTTAAGGTTAATTTTTGCGATTTTAGATGCATAATAAATTTTAGGTTAAATTTTGTTTAGAAGTTACCTTTTTTTGTTTATTGCTGCACCCTCAAATATAAAACAGTCAATAAATGACCGGTGTAAAATTCACAATAAACAAAAAAAATTAATATAAATATTATGCTTAAAAGTCGTGTTGAACACTTAAGAAACGAGACAGAAAAAAATTTCACTTAATAATGTTAAAAGTTATAATGTATATTTTGCATTACCTGTGTTGTTATCGCGATGATATTGCACGAGTCAATCGTCAATACTCGCAATTTTTGACAGTCATTCAGAAATGAATAACGTCTTTAGGATTATTTTTTCCTTTTTAAATGGATCACATATTTTTATTTATTTATATTCATTGTTGGAAACGGTCACTTACTTGTGTGGTCACTCACTAGTATATTTACCTTATATGCTTCTTGGGCCATAGAGGATTTTTTTTCTTTCCTAAAGATAAATCTTTTCATCTGTTTTTCTTTTCAGGAACAGTGCTTGTACTGCTGGGGTAACTTTTTGCTCTGCATCGTTCTTACGTCGGGCGTCAAAAGTTAAAACCATTTTTAATGCTTGCATTTTGCTAATCACCAAATGCGAGTACTAACGGTTTCTTTTGAATTTCAACTGTTCTGTTGTTGAGAAATCCTGTTCAATAAGATTTTCACTAAGAAATCTTGGAATTGTTGTTCAATAATCAAAAAACAGAGGCAAAGTGTAAAATCATGTAAGTGCACGGTGGTTCGACATTAACAATGGTGAACTCAAATTGTCCTAGGTTTTCCGTGGGTGTAGTTGCATACGACATAATCTAATTCAAAGTATGTTAATTGAATGTTATTGTTTTCAAAGAGACATTTTTATTCGTTCTTTCTCTTCTTTTTTCTCAATAAATTAGTCATTTTCAAAATCCAAGTGTTTTTTCTGTGACAACCTTTAAATTAAATGAAAAAGAATAGAGATAAAACTCACACGGTAGATTTACACTAGTGTAGAATCATCTGCACTATAAATTTTGAACTAAATTTAACCTATCTACATTTTAGAGCCTCTATAAACATTTGAACATGATTTGAAGCAAAGTAGCCAAATCGCAACAAGAGAAAAATCCCAAGCCCACAGGTACTTTTAAAAGGTAAGTTTTGGCTAGTCAACGCGAAGCACTTTGAACAAAGATAATTTAATTTATATTTAAACAAGTTTTTTTTATTCAAAGGTATTGAAAATCCGCTTAAAATACATAGTATAATAATTTTTTTGTATATCATGTTAGAATCTTGTTTACAAATAATCACCCATTTAAGGCAGCTATAATTTTGAGCGAAAATGCATAAAAAAATTATTAAATTATATCGCTCATCGGATGTTATTATTAATTTTCTTATCAAAACTTAAAGACCCTGCAGATGCTCTCTTCATCTTTCGCCTATCGAATATAGACCAACCGAGATCAACTAATACGTCGAAACCTCAATCGCGGTCTGTTTCTCTTAAAAATGACCGTAGAGTACGTTCATGGTCTATCATAATATCCGATATAGGGGAATCTTTAGGTGAAAAATGAAACGTTAGGCGACTTGAATCGACTGATGACTGAAAAACCGTTAATGCAACATAGAATATCACAAACTTTTCACGCAGCAAAATTATAAAATCCGCGTTTATGATATCTAAGTTCCTTAACAGTTTAACGGGGCTTGACCGATAATAAGTGCGCCATAAAAATGTGTTTTCATAACACGTGCACAGGAAACACGCATTTTTTCCCTGTTTTACAGGGACGGAAACAAGGTTTTATTCCCTAGAGAGAGAAACATATTGTTTCTCTCCCATGATCGAATGTTTTTTCCCTAGACATTTGTTTTTTTTCCCAAGGCCCAACGTTTTTTCCCTGGTTTGTGTAACTACGCGCGCCACCTAGCATGACTTAGGATAAATAGTCCCGCGCGGCCAATTCACATAACCGTTTAACCGTTGAAATTAGTATGTATTGATAAATAATATAAATATTTGAGATTAACACATTTTGATCGTACTTTTGTAAAAGAATTTCCAATAAACTCAGTTGCCGGTTATATTGTTTATATTTTCTCCCTCCTTTGTTCTAAGCATTATCCTTCTTATTTGAGATGATTAATCAATTTCAAACATTACTGTTTGAGTATATACATAAGTCTGTACATTTATTTAAGTGAATTCTTTTTAAAAGTATTTATTTCTATTTCGGGGGGCTCCGCCCCCTCGACCCCCACGCGGGACTCCACCCACTCGACTCTTTCACACGTTCTCTTTAACCGCACGTAGAAAAAAATATGCCACCGTCCCTTTCCCACCTCATGTCTCTAAAGTGCACTTGTTATGAAAAGTAATATATGCAACACGGGAAGGAGCGTTTATTCCCTCCCTTGATGCATAACATACTATTTTCGTCGTTGTTCATCAGTTAAGCAACAAAAAATCTTTTCACGCAGTAACCAAAATCTGCGTTTCAAATTTCGCGCACCTACTTTGATCTCGTAGCAGCGGCGACGAGTGAAAGGGCCGTTATACTGTGAGTCATAAACGTAAGGTCACTATCTGGACCGCGCGGACGTAACTTGCGAGCCACATGCGCACGGTCATAAACGTGGCTGCGAAACTGCACTCGGACTTTTTCTTTATTGTCTACTTGAAATTTTCTCATGAGAAATAATTATCTCCATCTCTGATCCCCGAAATTTACGAGTTTCGAAGATCTGAAAGGAAACCTCACTTCGGTCTGAGATATATACGAGAGCAGAATTTCCGTCTGCTTACGTAAAGTTCGGTACGTAGTAAAATTGTGAATTGCGCTAAAATCAATGGTTTTTTTCCTTTTTTTTGTTCAAATTAAATTGAGTATTAGCACCAATCAAGTGTCTATTATTTGTACCTATCCCTAGGATGTGAGTGCTCACCAGCAGAGCCAGCAGAAACCAGGACAGCCGAGCCCCAGGAGGAGCTTCCTAATGACAAAGTTTTTTCTTCAGCTGATATTGTCGCCGAAATACGACTACATCATGATAGTGTTTTCAGCTATGGATTACCATCCAGCACATTCTAATTAGAAATAGAACAAAGTCGAGTATGAAACAACTTGAAAAATTTAAAATACTTGAGGAATAACGTTAGAGATTAAATAATGAAATCAGTTTTTTAGACTGGTCTATGAATGGTCAGTGATAATATGTAAAGAACTAAACAAAATTTCTTATCATGCTTAAACAGAAAATACTTCAAAAACGGCTCATTTTTTAGTTTTTATTTAAGAATACAAAAGTTTTCTATTTGGTTCAGTTTATCCAAAAGTCCTCCTTTTTGACGTGTATATATTTTTAGTAGGATGAATTATAATAACAAATTTTTCGTTGACCAATATAGCAGACGAAGTGCTACTTTTCTTGTGCCTGTTTCGAAAAACAAATGAAGTGAAAACCTGAAAGAGAAAACCTGCTATTTTCTTTGCGAACGTCAGAAAAACTTTTTTTTCAAAATATTTAGTTCCACCACTCTCATTGAATTTTACAGTTTCTGCTATTCTGCAAAATATTATTATTTTTTAATATCATATCGGAATATGTTAAAACTTATAGCGTGACAAACGTTACAATTAGGTCATACATTTAAAAAAGTTATCATCATTTATATTGAATTTAAGTATTGTGAAAGCCATATTCATGTTTGACTAGAACTACACAAGTAATGTGAAAGCATATCGATATAATAAATTCACTAACAAAATAATCTTGAGGACGATATTTTAAACTGAATTAATTTCGTATATAACAAGACATACACAAAGGTCATATATGTAAACGATAGTTATTGACATAGCTATTGTTAATCTTGCTTTTGTAAGCGTATTTTAAGTAAAAGCATTTTTTGAAAAAAAAAGTTTTGTAATATTAATAATTGAAATCGACAGTTTAAATAACTCAATTATAAGAAGTTTTCTTAAATGATCTTATATTTTTCAACAGAGCTAGAAAGTTTAAAAGAAATACCAGCTGTTACAAACCGAATTGGTTAGTATTTGTATGTAGTACTAGAATCTAGAATCCGGCTCTATCGTACTAGAAGACTGTAGAGGGAACTGCATTATGGAAATACATATCGTACTAAGACCATCGATCACTAAAAGGCTTATTCTTCATACTTGTGATAAACCATTTAGTACCAAATGTTTTAATTTTTGTGGTTTATATAATAAAATTACATTTTTTAATAATTGAATCAATTTATTTAATATTTTTCAAATATTTATAGCCAAAAGATGATTAGACCGCTCTTACAAAATAAGTAAATCAAATACTTATGGTTAGTAGAAAGGTGACTAATGGTCAAAAAACATCTATTGAAAGCTGTAACAAATATGTACAAATATCATCGGCGGATACGGCAAAAAAACTTACTGCAATGTAATCTTAAAATTTTCGCGTAACAATATTTGTCTCGTGAAGTTATTGTAACTAGAGTCCCTAATATTTTGAGTTTTGATCGAGTTTTAAAATCGTGAAAATAAATTTTGAATTTGAAAATTGTTAGGAGAAGTAAAAAATATCTCCAAAAATATAATAATAATAATAATTACGTTTGAAAAATTAAAAAATGTAAGTGAGCTAACCTTTGCTTATCACGCTTTTTTTAGACATAACTAGTTAACTAACTAACATCAAACTATGTTTTTTATTTCAGTTATTCTTGAAATAATCCCATATTATTAATTGTCAATATTTGTTATTTCTATCCTATTAGTTATATCTTGAGCTATAAAATACTATTTTTTTCAAGAATGCAAGTAGCTGTTTATCCAGCTGTCGAAATAAATACAATTGTACTTTCTGATCTATATTTCTATAACATTTAATAATTAAATCTCTTTTCATCTTCATTTTTATGGGGCGTTAGTACGCTACTACGTAGGAAATAAAGTATTATTTTATGTTTTCTATAGTATTGCGATACTACTGTATGAAACATTCATTATAAAAACTGCTATGAATCTTTAATTGGCATTCATTGACTGGAAACTCATAAGAATGTGTTTACTTTTATATAAATTAAGATATAATTCATCAATTTTGTTGCTTTTTAATACCAGTTCGTAATCTCTGAGTTACGGAAAAGGAAAAACTAGAATATATTTATTTTTTATATATTTTGAAAGTAAGCATTACGTGGCATAAAAGGTATAATAATATATTGAAATGAATAATATATTTAAATGGAGTAATCATAATGAAAATCTCATCTGCCAATGAATTAAGGAAAAACAAAAAAAGGAAACATGGCGCTGAGATTGCGCCTCCACGAGGTGAAAAATATTGAGTCGAGCAAATTTCTCATTATTGAATAACTAATTGTATATCGTATTATCTCGAATATTACTATGTTAGTACGCGAAATGTAATTTAAATATATTCATTTTAATGTTTTGAGTTATTTTACGTGACACTTTACATTGTTTAGCATGTTACAAATTATGGATAGATGGCAAAAATAATCAATTCGTTTTCAATCTCGATGTTTTAGATTGCAATATGTACATCGCTCTGTAATATTTATATTAAAAATTCACTGTGAATGAAAATAAATCGTTAATTTTTAATTCAAATCATGTTAGTACCCATCCTGTATAATGTTATTATGATAATTATTTCATTTTATTTTAATCAATAAAAAATAATATTATCTAGTGGCTTATGACAATAACCGCAAAAAATCATTGTCATACAAAAGTATTTGCCAACAATATATGATTACGATTACTTCACAGCCAGTAATGACGGTCATCTAGCAGTTAAAAACATACCATATTGTCACCTATAATCGTATCATAATTGATAACAATGTATTGGTCTTAGCGATGAATAAGATTTCTTTAAGCCAATGGTCTTTTAATCGTTATACTAAAATACTGTCGTATTATCATCCTGTAATTTGAATGTAATTTTAAATGAATAATTTCGTAAAACCAGTCTTTCTGACGCAAAATGATTTGCGTAGCTTGATCGTCCTAAGCTATTTTAAGAAAAAAGTCTGTATCACGATTTCGCTGAAATCTCTTCCCCCTCAAAACGCGATATGATATAAAGCGTTGGTTAAGTCAAAAGTTACAATAAAATAGTTTCTGCTTTATGAGTTGTGTATTTTTTGAATAAACTAAATGTCCCAATTTCCCAACTGAAACTGACGAGTCTCGTCAAGCTCAAGTTTTAAAAAAACATTAAATTAATAAATCTTATTATTAAATATATCAAACAGAACAAAAGGTTAGAGCCATCTTTGGTTATTATTTTTAAGTTGAAATGCAAATAGGTTTATCTATTAGTAAACTTCACAAAACTAAACAATTTTAAAACTTTATTCTATTTAATATTATATTTGAAACTAATCAACAGTGTCCGTCGTGCCGTAGGTTAGCATCAACTTCTTTCGTGAAGGTTAGATCGTAACCCGGCCTTTGTAAGGATTTACTCGCTCGAATTGAGCTTGATGAACAAGACTATCAAAAAAATCAATCTTCTGATACCATTAATGACAAAAATGACAAACGACAAACGTTTTTTTTACAATTCTGACTTTTCAAATATTCAATTGTTCTCCTGAAAATTTAATATAATAAATCGGCCAAACTTATTTATCGTTTATTTCACTAAGCACATAAAAAGAATTAGTTCTTAATCTTTCATCTTCAAGAACGTGTGATTTGAAGGTTTATTGGAAAGGACTATTACAACTCATCTCAACAAAAGAAAACGAACTATAATCACCCGTTAATATTTTATTATTTTCCTAAACATTTCAGATTCTGAGTGGTATTATTTCGAAATAAATATCATAAGTTTGGCATATTTTATTGTTAACTCATAAGGTACTATTTTAAATATATGAAATAGAAAGCAATTAATTAATCATTTATATTATTTAATATTTTCATATTTATTCATATTTTTTTCATACTTGAAAAGTTACACATGGGGCTCATTTAAATCAAGTAACTAATTTTATATGCGCTTGAATATGCTAATAGTATACTACCGTTTATGTCCATAACTGTTATTATTATTGTAATATGTATTTATATTTTTCAACTTTTTTTAAATTTTCGTAACTTCATAAATGGTCAATTTAAAGATATCGGTTTTTAGAAAAGTTTTGTCACTAAATGTTTTTTATCTTTTCATCTCCAAATAATCATAATTTATCCATTTATGTATTTAATGAATACATAAAATGTTTATTATTGTTCTTTAAACAATATAATATCTTTAAATAATATACATTCCATTAGTGAGTGGAATTGCCGATAGGTGAACTATATATCGCATTTGTAGAAAGTCTGTTCTCCATGCTATATCATCGAGTACTTTTTTATTCGTATTTTCCACGTTTTCTTTAGCATTAAAATTTCTATAAAATTTCAGTCAAATATTCTAAAAAATATTATTAGTGGTCTCAAATAAAACAAAAATTTATGTAAACTTAATAGACTACCATAAGTACAATTGGTATTTTCTTTTCTAAAACATACTACGTTGATTTTGTATAATTCAGTTATGAATTTCATCCAGTTTTTGAAACAAACATTATTCTGGTTTTTGATTGAATATAGTCAAAAAATTATGATTAAAAATATTCACGCGATTTTTTACCAATTATTTGAAATACTTATGTGTTTGGATAGCTCTTTTGGACTTTCGAATTTATAAGAAATTTATTATATAAAAAATTATGAAAAATTTATAAACGAAAAACCAATTTTTTAGAATACTTTTTATAAACTAATGAAAAATCATAATTTTATTATTTATGTTTTATGGAACATGAATTTTCTCGAGATTACATAGATACTGCAGAAAATTCATTAAAATATGTCTAGTGAGATTTATAAAAGAAATTAATATTTTCAATACTAAATCTTTATACTGAATATTGTATATTTTATACATTCGTTAAACATAAACCATTGATTTTGAACAACAAAAAATTATTTTGTGTAAATATCTTTTTTTACCTAAATCAGTAAAGAAACTGAAATCATATAAATTTCGTTTATAATAAGTAACCTTCCTGTTTGCTAAAAAATAATTTAAAGGTCTTGTATTAATAAAAAATAAAATGTTGAAAAAAGTTTTCACTATTTTTATTTTAAATAACATTTTTATAATAATATTTTTACGTTTCACTACTTTTATAATGTGATTATTTAAACTAACAAATATGGGAATATACAATTATAAAACAAATATTAGTAAGAAAAATGAACTTTCAATATGATAAATTTATTTCGTGAATTATTCTTTAACGTAAAGAAGAAAGTAGTTCTTCAAGACATTGAGATACGTACGTTTTATTTCCACAAAATCTAAAATAAAATCAAAATCTTAACTAAAGATATTCATCGAAGACGATCAAAGTTGAACGGAATAATAACGTTCGACTCACTTGTAGGTCAAACCGCCAGGTTCAGCAATCATCCTCAATGTAAGACTAGCAGCGAATCTTTTAGGCAAAACATACTAGAAGAAAAGGAAAGGAGATTCCTTTGGCGAAAAGAAGTAAGTCGTAGGTGATATTCGCAAACGTATTGGGAACACGGGTTTGGGATGAATATCCGTCGGGCATTTGCGTGAATGCAGAAAGTGGGTTCTGAGTAAAAAGGGATGGGGCGCGGAGGTTGATGGGCGAACGAGCGAACGAGCGGATGGACGGGTTTGCTTCTGGCCAAGGAGCCACGGTTCGGAGGGAGCACATTGCATGAGCCGGGAGGAAGTGCGGGGGTTGCCGGTATCAGGGTGGCTATGTAAAGCAAAGGGGCAGCGGTGGTGGTGGTGATGATGGCGATGCCATTACCGCCGGTGGTGGTGGTAGGAGTGGGCCGAGCTAAGACGAAGCGTAATGACGCCCTGAATCAATATGTGGAGGCCACTGAGATATGCATACGAACTAAGACAACCACTGCACCGACGGTTTTCTCCGGACTTCCCTCTTTCCGCTTGTTCGTCTTGCTCGAAGAAGAGTAAGAAGGCACGAGCCGCGGGGTCGGCGGGCTAAGGGAAGCGCGCGCTCTCGCGGCGTCCAGGTGGGGAGAAATTAAAGACGAGGCAGGCACAAAAATAACGACCCGCGAGTACCGCGGCCCCCGCCCCCGCCACTTTTGTCCCCTTGTCGAGCGCCGTTTGCCGCCCCCCTTCTCGGCCCGCACTCCGCGTTCTTGCCCCGCACCGCACTTCTAGCTTTGCTTTCTCCGCCAAGGGAGGAACGAGAACAGCTCTCATGCTTTCTTTTTCCCTCCCGGACCTCCTTTCACGGTCTTTTAAGTCGCGAGATGAGAGACGTAATCTGTCGCAAGCGACGCACAAGGGCCGTTTGGCCGACGACACTCGAACGTCGTGTAAGCCTGCGTGTGTGTGACATTGAAAAGGGTAATGCTCATTAGCCGGCCGACAAGCCATCGGGCCAAGGCGCCCACCGAGAGCTGCTACTTTCGCTACTTTTTTTTCTCGCTCCGCAAGGTCTAATTGTGAGCGCGCGCAAATTACGACATTTTCAGAATAATGGATTTTGAGGGTGGCGAGCGGGGCGCTTTTTAAGAAAGGCTTCGCGAGTCACAATGATGGCAAGTTTTTGCTCATAGGAGGGAGGCCTTTCTTATTCGTTAGATGAGATGCGAGGGCCAGATGAAGAGGGTGGAAGAATTCGTAGTTTCTTGTTTTTGAGTGGGAACGCTAAGTTACAAAAATGCCGTTTGAAGGTTTTTGATTAGACATTGTGCTTCTTATAATCATTCGCAAAAAGTCTGCGTTTTATTCATTTGAAAACTCTTTTTCAGGAATTTCTGAAAAAATCTCCGATTTTATTTGCGTTTTTACTTTTACATATACGTCTTTTATTATTTATTTTTTCGATATTGATTTTGTGATTCAATTCTTTATTTAATTACACAAGCGAGCCTTGATTAAAAACACGCAACAATATATATATTTTTATAATATAGCACTTTTAAAAGTCAAGATACTGTGAAAACTATCTTATGTTTTTATGTACATCTTAAGGCAAAATTACAACAAATCTTATCGTGTGAAGTTGGTTAAATTTTATAATTTCTTATGATTATCACTTAAATTTTTCAGTTTCCACAAAAAGTGAAACATTAACAATGAAATATTGTTTTCATAAAAACATATTTTTAAGCAATATATTACATACTGTTTTAATGATTTACAAATTAAAATTTAGGTATAGAAAAATATTTAATTAAAAACAAACAGTTAAGTAAGATAATATCTTGTATTGTTCGAGTGTAAAATAAGTTCACGTGTATCGCTGTAATAGGCATATTTCCACTTCATCGAGCTGTAGACGTATTTCATGATGATCAACAAAACGTCATCCCCGGCTGTTCATACGCACATTTGCATCTACGTAGATTTATAGAACGCCAGCTAAGATTTTATAATACTCATTATTGATTGTTTTAATAACATAACAGGATCTATTATTGATACTTTTATTTTCATTAATTATACCAAAAATAAACATTATGTTTGCATGTAGTTTTAAAATATGAAAAAATGTTTTGTAAATAAATAATTTGTTATTTATTTCTTTAGCAAATTTAAAGGGTAGTTATAATTTGTTTTTTACCAATGTAGAAACCCACTGATGAAGATAACATCGGTGAACTTGAAATTTTTCGCACTTTGTTCACGCGAATAGGACGATGTAATAATAACTCCCCGGACAATAGTAGCGGCAGCTCCGTAAACGTTAATGAGAGAAGAGAAATGGTGACACTGTAATTACAGAACTGCACAATTGACATACATGAGTATTGTAACGTCATAATTTACATATGATGTATCTTGGTCCTGTGGATTGAAATTCAAATGAATTTTATAATGCCAATGAGTTTCTATTATTATCATTTTTTCTTTGTTTAAATTCTAAAAAACTTGAGTAATAACATTTTTATTTAAAATATTCAATTTGACAGAGTTAATTTATTTATTAATAAAATAAAAAATTCATTTAGTTAATTGTTCTCTTACGTGATACAGTTTTCACATTATATTCAATAAAATTGAAAGCTTCCCAGCTAATAAAATACCTATATTATTTTACCAAGATATACTAACTAGAATGAAATTTGTATATGTTATTCTAAGTATTTTTCCGTATGTTGGAATGAGTCTTTAGATGGGTCCTATTCTAAACTTTTTTCATATCGAAATTGTATAATATAAAAAAATCATTACAAAATATATATCGATGTTGAAAGTATATGCATGTTTTTCGAATAAGTAATACTTGATTATTTGAGACTTTAACTCTAAAAAATCACCATAAACTTTTTTTCGTTTGTGATGAAAGTTGACTTTAACAAAAAAGCATTTTATTTATCTCATGACATAACACAAACGAATAATTTAATCATTTATTTATAATATAAAGTATTAAATATTTTCAAATGACTTTTTTACTCTAGCTTTACTAGATTTTTAAATTACGATATTTGTACAATATTTCAATAATTTGTACGATACATTTTTTATGCATTCTTATTGACAACATTAAATTTGTTCTGATAATTTTTATCTGAAAAAAATATATTTTATTACATTACAATTCTTTTAAATATATCGTATTCATTAACCGAATTTACAATATGTTAATTTCACTACAGTCCAAATTAAACAATTTTATGAACCAGAAACTTCTCTGAGTTCTAAACTTAATTCAAAAGTCCGTTTGACGCACTATATATATATATATATATATATATTTCTAATGCTACTGTTCCTTCAAAATTCCATATAGCAAGTTCCTAAACGTTCGAAATATTTTCCTATTTCGTTTTTATTTCAAAATTCAAAACCAATAATGCATTGTCATATTGTTCGATTATTATTATTATTTTTTATATTCCAAGTAAATGTAACAAATCTTCGTCATGGTTTATGTTGAAGTAATGCTATTTTATATTAATGCTAAAGTTTACTTATTATGAGTTCACTTTGAGAATAAGTTTTTATTAGGTTGATACTTTAATAATACATTGAAATCTATTTTTATTAACATTTTGATTATTAAAAATGCTTAAATATTTTTCTGTAGAAAATATTAACACCATTGTGTAATAATATCAATAACGACGATTTTGACAATAATTAATTCTACCAATTGATCGCAAATATTCAATTATATGAAATTATTGATTTAATCATAAACCAAATTTTATATCTATATTGTTAGTATAAGAACAGAGAAATATAGACAGTATAAGTAAGTATAGAGAACAATTATTATAGGTTTTGCTTTTGAAAACATAACGATAAAAAATTGAAATCGGC
>JABFQD010002892.1:0-14251 GCA_022817045.1 Psix sp. ZL-2020 | reverse complement strand
TAAAAATATATATTTTGTAATTATTATGAATATCATTGTAATCAGCACTCATTATTTTTCATTTATATATTTATAAATGTTCGCTGTGATGATTTATGTATACAATTCAGAGTTATGTGTGAATAAAATCAAATTTATAATAAATTTGTTTAATTTACAACAAATCTTTTCTCACCTTGTATCATTGATTTAAATGTTTTATTCAAATATGTAATATAACGTCAGCACCCTCAATTTTTTCAACATGGAAATTAAATGTAAGAAAATTATGTGCTAATTAAGAACTTATTTTGATTTAGATATATAAAAATTTACATTCACAAACATAAAAAATTTCGTACTAGTGTAAACAAGTGCTTTTAAATAAAAAAAATAATTTTTAACATGATTTTAAAACCTCTTATTGTAAATTGTATTTATATACTTTTTACTTTTCTTTCCTAATTTTTTCAATTTTTCTGTTAAACTTTTTCAGTATTCTTTTTTGAAATCATTTCATCGATAGATTTTGTTTATAAGTTTTCGCATTTTAATCAAATACGCTTTTCTCATAACCTTCGTTTTGTCTGTCAATGGGAAAAGAATAGCCTCGCAAAATATGAACGTTGCATTGACTAATAATGCATACATGTGCTCCTCCTGGCATATTTCCATCTTCATAAGTTGCACGTTAAGGCTATCGACAAATATGCTATGAAAGTAACAGTTTTTTTAGATTCGAACGCCATCTAAAAGATATTAATTCTAATGCATCTCAATAATTATTTTAATTTACTCAAATGATTTCAAAATCAACAATCATGAAATGTTTATTATATTATTCAAAATATTATTTACGTTCTCACTTGACTATAATATAAACTAATTTATTTATATTAATAATATTTTTAGCATTAGAAAAATTGTTAATTTTCGACGATGAGATCGCCGTTGTTGTTACTTTCCTAGCGTACAAATTGAAAAATGTTATGATGAGAAATGAAGTTATCGATACGTTAATTGCTTAAGTGATCAACGACAGACAATACAGCAACGAAATACAATTAATTAGCATAATGTTGAAACTTACTGAAAGCCTCAGAATTTTCCTAGAGCATTTTGCTAATCAATATTCAGTAATTCAATTATTCTCTTTAGGTAGCATGATTACAAGTCTTATCATTGTTTCTATTTGTAACAATTAATATGAATAGTTTTGTCGTTATTACTAATATTAGAACTTTCTTTTGTCTCATTGTCTTGATTTTTGTAAATTGTCATGGATACTTTTGATTGTAGAATTTCTGAATTTTAATTTACGTTATTTCAGTTAAGTTATTACGATGATCAGTATAACTGAGATATTATACGACGAAATTGCAAACTCAAAGATTGAATTTCCCCTCAAGAATGTTACATCAATTATTATCGATTAAAAACGCAAGCTGATTGAAAAATATTGTTATAATTACACGTATTCACAATCAGAGAAACAAACCAAAAAACTTTATGGTCTTTCAAGTATTCAAGATTTACGCCTATAGCCAAATTTATTAATAGCTACTCAACTTGTAACTTCTTGTTACACTTTTTTTTATTCATTTGCCACACAAAGATTTATTTCCATTATTTAAATTTATATATATTGGTTTTATTTTAACATTAAATATTGACTAATGTATTAAAATAACTTTATATATCACGTATCATTACTTCCATCGATAATGTCGTTTATTGTTATGTTATCAGTTGGAAATTTATTTTACAGAAGTAGCTATTTTAATTATTTTTGCATATAACAAACCGTTTGGTTTGTTGCCTTGATTGGTGCTTTGATATACACTGGTAAAAAAAGCAACATCGTAATTTGGTTGAAATTTGGCCTTTTTTTAAGTCAAATTAAAGCTTAAAATTTCCTCTTTAAGAATGTCATAAAAAAGTTATCAAAAAATGGCACTTAGTGTAAACAACCTGTAACAAAACAAAAATTTTTGTTCAAAATATTTGCTAACTTTGAAAATGTGCAGGGAAAAATATTGTCCTCAGAACCCATATTTTTTGTAATAGATTATTAAAATTCATTATTTTCTGAATAAAATGAAAAAAATTTTTAGTGTCTTTCAGTGTTATTGATAAAAACCATACAGTCTTAGATAAATACGAATTTAAGTAAAGCGGATTAAGTATGGTATATTAAGAGCATGGCTTTATCGTGGCTCTGACATGGTCAACATATGGTTATGGCATGGCAGTATCTGGGTAGTGTATAAATCTATTACAATCTAATAATCTATTACAAAAAATATGGGCTCTGAGGACAATATTTTCAAAGCCCTGCACATTTTCAAAGTTAGCAAATATTTTTAAAACAAAATTTTGTTTTGTTATAGGTTGTTTACACTAAGTGTACCCATTTTTTAATAACTTTTTTATGACATTCTTAAAGAGGAAATTTTAAACTTTAATTTAGTGAAAAAATAACCGTTTCCAAAAAAATTATGGAAGATACGGCGAGTTGAAAAATGTCAAAATTTCTACCAAATTAAGGTATTGCTTTTTTTTAATAGTGTACAATAAAAAGCATTATTGTAGTTATGTAAAATTGTTTGACTCCTTTCTGTACATGCCTTAAAAACTTCTCTTTTAAGGTTTTGCAGATTGTAAAAATTTGGATCATTTCATTCAACAATACTTTTGAATGATCGCTCAATGGAGACCTCGGATTGGAGACCATGGTGCAATCAATTTTTTCAACTAAAATTCTGAGTAAAGTAATGTAATTAGATGGATCTAAATAAAGTAAGTATCCTGGTCATAGAATAAACGATATTTTGCGCTACTTTTCAACGCTGGCTCCGTTCACGACTCGAGCGTATAGTTAATCGCCGGTAGCCTTTTACACTGATTAGAAATTTTCGTCCGCGTCGGACTTCGAGAGCCAAACACAAGTGAGTCTCTAAGTGAGGCTTAGAGACTCTCTAAGTGAGGCATATAAGTATTTGCTACTATCCATATATGGTTCCTCGTTTAAGGTACCCTCATCATTTGTTTGTCAGATACTAGGTTTCCATCAGCACTAACTATGAAGCCCCGTTGAGGCATAATCGACATAGTTCGTCTTCGGTTTGTTTGTCTCCCTAATACAGCAGGGAGACTATTGTTTGTGTGTACTGCTGCCACAGGTGACAACAGCACCACAAACCGGAAGGCTATCTCAAGCAATTGTGAGGCTCTAAGGAATAGAGCGAGAGTGCAAATGCCCGTGTTAATGCACCTTCTTTTTCTGACCCCTGCCGCAGCTTGCACCTGAGCTTGGTTTGTTGGGAATGGTAGAAAGTAGTGCCTGCTACTATTCAGCCCGTGGCTGAATTTTGTTACGTTTTTAGGTGGAGCGTGGAGCCGATGACCCGGAGCCATGATAGCACATCATAAAATATAAGAGCCATATTAAAAAGAAAGAAAAGGGATGAATAAATAAATAAAACAAAATGAGATGATTTAGTTAATTCATTACGATCCTGAGTCGCCAACATAACCTCATGCTCTAACCTTGGCTACCGATCCGAACCTGTTCCTTAGGTTGTTTCGGGAAAGTCAACCAAACAACCGATTGTTCTGGGTGGATGTGTACTGCGTTATAGTATATATATATATATATATATATAAGAAAAGTCAAATTTAAAGATTTTTTTTCTAAAAAATCTAAAGAATTTTTTTCAATTATAACGAGAAAAAACAAAAAATAGGTTAATTTGATTAAAATTATAAATTTTATATTATTTTAACATATAATTATTGATTTGAATACTATAATAATAATACTAATTATTATAAGTGTATACATTAGTCATAATTCAAACCTTGTTGATTGTAGTGATTTTTTTTTGATTTTTATCAATATGTAGACATTTTCATATTTACTTTTCACCTGAGCATTAGCTACTACTTTATATAAAAAGTACTAGAGATATAGAACAGGTATGAACAGACGAATTTATACCAAAAGATAAGAGATAAGATAAGAATTGTCTAGCGTCGAAAGTATGAGGGCTATTTCGGCGTTCGAGCTGCGTTTGAGATCTACATGTATCGGTTTGGCGTTATGGTTTTTTTGAATTTGTAATAAATTGTTAAGGTAAGGTAAGGTTCAAATCAGGTGAAATTAAAGAAAATCATGAAACCTGAGATAATGAAATCCATGTTGAATGGCCGAACAGGTGCAGTAGCGACACTGATCAGGCAAAATTATATTATTTTTGCCATTGTATATTATATGAAGTTGATATCAAGCTATTTTAGGGACTTATATTATTTTGGATGTTAATTTTATAATTTCCTGATAGAGTTGATGTCCAGTATTGATGTATCAAAAAATGCTTTATATTGACAAAAATTATATTGAAAAAAACAGATCAGATATATGAGTGGTAGTGATGAAGAAAAAAAATATATTTTAAATGATTTTCAATAAAATAGACACCTTTTAGGCGAAAATATTATAACTTTTACGGTAGGAATAAGTTGAGTCAATTCTTTATTTTACAATTATAATATAATAAGAATATTATATTGTTATATTATGAATTAGTGTTATATCCTTAAAATGTATAAAAACATATTTTTTATATCAAACGAAACAGAAGGTTCGTTTGAATCGAAATGTACAAATTTAGTTTTATTCTAGAAATATTTATATAATTAAGCAATGAAGAACGATAAGAAATAAAAATGTATTTTTCTCTTGCCTTAATTAAATAAGAAATAATAAAAATAAATAAAAATGTAATTGAGTATTTTTCAAACGTTGTCCATTTTCATAGCCTTCGCCATTTTTCTTCGAATGCGTTGATCTTCTCAATCCTTTGCATTATTTATTGCTCTTGATATTGACTTATGCATTTTATATTTGACATATTTGACATATTTGGAGCAAATTATATCAATTTACAATCAAAATATATATTATGTATATGTTTACTATCGAGGTATCTTCTAAACAAAATTTGCATAAAAACTTTTTTAGTTTTCATTGGTTTTAGAACGTAACGGTCAGTATTATTTCGCGTGTGAAAAGATTTTTTGAAAGTTCATATACTCAGCTTTGAATTTTAAGAAAACCACTAAAAAAAGCTCTCACACTTCTCATCTGTAATATTATTCATAGGAAATATTACATCGTTTGTTAATTTTAATTATTTAATTTAGAAATGAAATCTAATACTTCATATAACCATATAATCATATGCAAAGTGTACTGCATATAGAATACGAACAAGATCTTTTTGAAATTCCTGATTTTCATGTAAATACTTTTTTAATATAATAAATTTTTCAGCATCCTTTGAGCTCTTCATTGGTAGCCCTGGTCATATTATTTTATAAAGTTATCAATTTTTTACCGTATTTTTATCGTTCTCAATGCAAGCAATTTTTTTTACTAAAACTTGGACTTGACGCATCATCTCTCAATAATTTGCATCAGTCATGGCAGCAAGTATTTGTGCATCTAAATAAAAAAATACCGTATTAAAAAGAATATTGTTACATTGTTTGAAGCGTTGTCCAATATAAATAGATAGGATGTAGTTAAATTTTACATTGTATCATTATATTTTAACAAAATTTGTTAAAATATTACATGATTAAAAAAAGTATTATGAAGTTTTTTGAATACGATTTGAAGAATTATTAATTGCCTCTACATAATTACCCTGAAATAAAAATTCAGAGAAAATTTAGTCAGAGAAAAATTATAAAAAATGAAAATTTTTATCTTGAGAAAACGAAATTTGATGAAAAAGTAAGTGTTCTAATTTGAAAAATGTGAAATGTTTGAAATATTTGACAGGAAAAGTTACAATCAAACAACTTGAATTAATAAATGTTGATTCCATATTTTAATTACAATCATTCGTTTGTTGAATAATGGAAGAATACAATCAATTGTAATTAAACCTTTTACAAAGAAAATTATATTTATCTAATTTTCAATTTTATTGTAAATAATTAGTAGCATTTCCTTTTATTAATATTCCGTATTTATTCCAATTAAAATTTCGTGGATCTAAAGTCTTCACTTTATTTTAGAGACGCGATAGTCGTATGGAGGTGGTAGGTACATTTCAACGGAACATTTCTTTCGAATGTCCCATGATATCCATGAAGATGAAATTACATCAATTGAAACACACCCTTTTTTCTTACTTTTAATAAATCGTACCTAGTAAGTCTTTATTTCTTTATCCGATCTAAAATAGTTTTACATTAATCATAAATTTCATTTTTTGTATTATTGATTAAACCAATCGTAGATTATATTTGTGTATTTTATTTATAGTATATTACAACTGGTATTGTACGATATTTTACGCGTAAGAGTAGTGTGCAGTAAGTGGAACTAACCTGCTCGAGTAACATTTACGGCACAAGAGTACGGTTGGTTCTACTTTTGACCGCTGTTCTGATGCGAAAAATATTTTTTAATGATTCGAACATTCTATATAATGGCTTAAGATTCCTGGTTTCTTTTTACTTTCGACATATCTCGTTTTTAAATAACGTTTTCTTTAATTTTATATTATTATCCACTTAAAAAAAGTTGATGTAACCCTGAAGTTTTATTGTGTCATCATTCATACGTTACGCCAGAGGCGGTACACCTTGACTCGTTGCCAACTTTACGAAGTGTCAGTGGTATGGTGGCGCTAGCGTCGCTTCCAAATTTTGAAATTTGAAATGTTAAAGTAGTAAAGAAAAAGCTAAAGTTGTCCATGAGTGAATACATCTTTCCTCAAATCAACTGCAATTTTGTCGAACGTTTGCCCCTGCGCTTTATTGATTGTCATAGCAAATGCAATTTTAACTGGAAATTGTCGTCTTTTTAATATGAATGATTAAACATTTTCCACATACAGTGTTATACGATTCAAAAATACTATGTCTCTCATTTTATCACCAGTTAAAATTTCAAATTGTAATAAATTATTACCTAATTCTAAAATTGAAAGTCGTGTGCCACTACACAATCCTTCACTTATATTTAGATTTCTAATTAACATAATAACCCAATATATCCTTAATTGCAGTTCATGAGGTGGAAAACCTGGTGGGTACAGTGTGTTCAAATATTCTGGCAGAATAGTTTGATTAATATCATGATCTTCGCTAGTCGCTATAGCGGTATCGATACTTGTATATGTTCTCCCAGACATCTCATCCAATAGATTTACAATCTGCTTGTTTAATTCATCTACGTCTGATTTTCGTGCCAAAAGTATAGCACATTTAGCAGCGAATCTGTATTGTTTATGAAGAATTATGTCTCCATAAGCATCTTGCATTCTGTCTGTATTCGAATCAGCCACCAGTTTATTAGGAACTTGAAAATTGTCAAGGTGATCATTTAAAACTACATCTCCTATTTTTAATAAAAATTTCGCAAATTCTTGTTCATGATTTCGAACTCGCATGTTTTCTTTCAAAGAAAAAATTTCGAAATTTGTCGACAAAGCGCTTAATTTGATAGATAAATTAACTATTTCCTGTTTTGTTGTTTTTTTTAAACATTAATCGATTAAACAGGTCTAACAGACCTTTCACAGGTCTGTTAGACCCAGTCAGTGCTTAGAAAGTTAAATTTTGATACAGCAGATATTAGTGACCGAATAAAAAGTCGAAAAACATTATCAATAATTAGTCAAAATAGTTAAGCATTATTCTCTTGAAAAAATCATGTATCATTAAATAATATAAATGAGGTTGAGTTTCTTATCAGTCTAGGCTTACTGTATCATGTAAAAATCGAATTTAAATGTTCATAAAAAATACATTTGAAAAAATATGTATATATATTATAGTCGTTATCAATACATGACAAGTATGTACAAACTGAATTTAATTTCCAGGAATACAAGCTTTTTGATATTATGTTACGCATATGATTATTCTGCTTTATATTTCAGTATTTTATTTCATTAAAATTAAAACTATTGGATATAACTTTGTGTATGTAGCGATTTTCTAATGTATAGTTTTGAATCCTATAATGACGTCTGCGAAATCCATCGAATTTTCTTTTAAATATTGAATGCATTTAATTGGTGCTGAAATATGGGATCGCTTATTTATTGGACTCATCATTTTGTCTGTAACTTTTATTTTTGCTCCCAGTACTCTTTCAGAATCAAACTCGCCATTGTTTGGAACATGGATATTTAGTTTAAATTCTCCATCGGTAATGGCACCAACGTAGAAGGATTTCGATTTTGTTACAAGCTCAAATGGCATATACAAATATCACAAAATTTCTGAAAATATATTGTACATATTATGTGAAATTTATATAAATACACAGTCTTTTGAAACTCTTCATTTGTCGCTGTTTCAGGTAAAATTTTGATGTTGTTAACACTTTTAATTAACACAAATCTCGGCATTTTTTCCAATTTCAAAATGCCTTCTAGCTTAAGCTTTTGTCCAATTTGAAATTTTCCCGAAACGTTTTTGTCCTCGCACCTGACTTCAAACCTTATGTTTCTAAAAGCTATTGAAGCTATATAAATTCTTTCTTTCGATTCACTCGTAAACTCAAATTTTAAAAATGCTTCCATAGACACTAAATTAAAAAAATCATAATCATGATTACAAATAATATTTAATTTTAAAAAGATATAAAATATTACGTGAATTGCAAATAAATTACCAATACTAAATAAATTTCAAATAGATAGAAAATATTATATAAATTATAAATAAATTGTGAATATTATATTCACACAAATACACGTATATTTTATCATAATACAATTAACAGTAAATTTTAAAATGATAAGACTATGAATAGTGAAAAATTGATGGGATATTACATTTGCTTTATTATCATTTATGCACAAAGCTGATTGATGGTTCTACATTTTCAGAATCATATGTCCTTTGAAAAGGAATCAGGACCTCGCATTTAGTCTAATGACATTTAAAATTTAATCAATATTTTATTTAAGTGAAAAATATTGTTAATACTATACTAATAATAAATATTATATTCGCATATAAATTATTTTTCCGGAATTCTTTCATAAAAATATATTAAACAAAAAGGACAAACATATTCGACTCTCGTTTTTGAAAGAATTCCGAAATCAAAAGTTGACATATGTATTTGTTGAAAAAAACTTATTTCATCGTTTGAAATACACATGGTTATCCAAAAATCATATAATAATTTATTTCAGTATATATAATTACCATATTTCCTATCCTATAATATATGTTACAAGCTTCTTTTTTAAACTATATTCAATCAATTTTCGTTTTCAATATACCAAATTAGGAGCCGACATTTTCTAACGCCTCTCGGTTCTTAATATTACAGAGAATTGTTAAATGTTTCAGAAGTTGTTGAATTATTTGGTCTTGTGATGTTATTAGCAGCCAACGTTGTTAATACATTAGTGAATAATGATAACATAGTTTCCATTGAGAAGACACATTCATGATAAATTCGAGCACAATCCTGGCTACTTTGGCCTGATTGCATGGCTTCTTGAATGGCGGTACCTTGCAAAGCTGTGAGTAACATCTGGTTTGATGAAATGTTATCGATTATCTTATCAACAGGAGACACTTCATCTGCGTTTATAGAAGAATCAGCAGACCGAACAGACTCTGCCGCTTGTTGGGTGTAAGAGCAAACCATGCGTTGCATACAGGAAGTTGTGTCAATTCCGTGTCGGGCCAAAGCATCGTCAAGCTTTGTTAACATTTGCGAATATCCGGCATCTTCACCTAAAAATTGAAAATCAAATTTATTAAATTTAACTGAATCTTACATATAATTTAAAAAATAATACAACCAGATTTTAAATTTTGTTGAATAGAACACAACCCTGTGGATTAAAAGTAATGTAATTTTGCGACAGTTAAATTATTATATTTATATATGACAAAATGTATGCAATTTTCTATTGCATAAAAAAATTAGGTTACGTAGAAAAATGTATGTTAACTTACTTCTTGCATAACTACCATAAGAGCCAGAAAGAATATACAAAAGTTTCGGAATAATCAAAATCGTCCCAACACCCAAAACAGCGCCGACAATTAAACCACCAAGGTCGATTTTTCCTGGTCCATAAGTGGATACACCATACCCCTAAGGATCAACAGATTTTTATAATTTAAATGGTTGGATATAGTGTTCAACAATTTGTCAAACAAGAAACAAACTTACACTGCCGGTGCCTCCGACATTTGTGAAGCCAAATCTAGGTTCTTGACTGCGATCGCTGATATCATTTAACGCATCAGGTGCAAGCTTGGCTTGTAAGATAGAAGAATCTCTTCGTTCTTGCGACTCGGAAGGCATAGCAATTTGATCATGAGCTTTTGCTGATTTATCCATGTAATCTAATGAGCTCGGGACAAAGCTTTTAACAATGAAAAATGTTATTGATAAATTCTAAATAAAACTATTTCTACTAACTTGAAATAAATATATATAAAATCTAAAAAACTTACTTTCCTATTTCATATTTTGGCACGCAATGAACACGTAAAACTGTCAAAATGCAAATCAGCGCGAAGCTTTCGACTTTGAACACCATCTGAAAATGTGAATTAACGAAACAATTATTGTATGATATAAACTACACGTAAAAAAATACATTGTTTGATTTAAAAAAACACCTTTCTATCTTGGGACAATTTTTTAAGAGTATACTAAGGTGTACAAGTTGTTAATTTGCGAAGAAAACTGAACGAATTTGTGAGGAGTGTTCACATATATAGTCATGCACTGTCATCTCAAAACAATCCAAGCATGAGGACATAATTGCTTACTTGGTTTCGCTTTCGTTGTCATAGTTCCAGGGGACGATGTCACCAAGCGTAACTAGTCTTTTCTCGTTGAAAGTTCATACCTTCGTGCATTGTATTCACAGGTCAATCACTACAGCTCTTGAATTTTTTAGGTTCCAGTGGTCTTATCAGCGAACCGAAATAATTAATCTTTCGCAATTTTGCTAAAGAATAGACCCTTAAATTTAATGCTCTTTGTGACTATTTATTACATCACAAATGTTAGTCTTGTAAAAAAAGTAAAAACAGGCATTGTGTTAAAGAAATTAGGTGAATAATTTCCTTGGATTATGTTGAGAAAATATTTGTTTTATTTTCATAATTACAGTTTCTTTTTACAGTTATTTTTTTAATTTCAGAAACAGTGTTTTTGTATAAATTTGAAAAATATATGAAAAATAAACTTTCTTGATACATTAGTATAAACTACTTTGACTTGTGGTTTTGGTATTTTTATTTTTTTTTTTTTTACAAATGGCAGACTTTTATTTTAAAAAACAAAAATGTATATTTTGAATAATCTAAAAGAATTTGGTGGTATTTTCGTACACTATCATTAATTAACAAATATTTAACTTATTGCTTAGTTTTTCTGTTATGTACTTCATTCAAACATAAAAAAGGTTCCAACAACTGAACTAGCTTGCAACGAAAAGACAGCTATTGTTTGCACGATTTTTAATTTGTTGCAGTATTCGTAACTAGTAAAAGTAAGAGCCACTGCGTCCAAAATAACGTACTTTCTTTCAACGAAATCTACAGCGTAAAATTCCAGCACGCGACAGACACGCATGAAATATTTGATAATTTAATGAGGATAAAATGCTTTCACTCAGAATACAATTTTCCTCAAAATTCTCTGACGCAATTGTTCGGTTTAATTTGTTGTAACAGCTTTTTCGCTCGTCATCTTAACTACTCATTTTTCTAGATCATTCCTTTGGTTACTGTTTTTCCACTGTACCAAGAAGTTTAGTAGCATCGGAGGCACTTGCAAGGACAGCGAGATCATAAGGTGTTTGGCCTAATATGTCTTTCGATGAAAAATCTGCGCCATGGTCTAATAGGAATTGAGCCGTTGACGCATGATTATGCAGAGCAGCCAAGTGCAAGGGTGATCGCCCTGAGACATCACCTTGAGACAAATCAGCGCCAGCTAAATAATAAGACATAAGACGATTTGTGTTTCCAATAGAAGCTGCGGCACACATTCGTCCACCAATTACCTGTGACCTTTCGTAAAGATGGGCGCCACATTGTAATAATAATTTTATTACCTAAAAAAATGCAATAGTTATTAAAAATTGAAAAAAATCTAATAAAGTTTTATTTTATTATGTACAAAGATATTTGTGAAAAAGTATGCTTTATATTTAATCTAAATTAATACTTTTAAAACAACTATCTGCAACATACAGGATAAATATTTTCCTTTTCTTTTTGTTAATTTGCGATTATTATTATTATTTGTTAGTTTTTATTATTTATTAACCTGAAAACTGAGTATCAATTACTTCAAAAACATAATTTTTTAAATTTGAAGATTTTGCAAAAACAATTTTAATATTGCTTTAAATTAAAATCTATGCACATTTTAAATATTATAATAATTTGAATCAATTAGATTTGAATAATAATGGCACATTCCAATGAACTATACAAATCTGAAGTTTCTTACATCATGCCTATCATTATCGATAGCATCTATCAGTGGTGATCGTCCATATCTGTCTTTGATGTGAACATTAGCTCCCATATTCAGTAAATGTTTGACGACGTTGATATTACCTTCGCAGCATGCGATATGAAGAGCAGTTCGTCCATCCATATTTTGTTGAGACACATCTGCTCCCTGAACATTTTAAAAATAAATTTAAAGAATATAATTTAATCCTTTTAAATATATAATAATTTTGAAAGTTATATATTTCCCAATCATACATAGGATACAATATTATTTATTAATATTTATTTTTTTTAAATTGTCCCTTGTGGACGTACTAACATATCCTTTCAGTAGATCCAATTTTGCAACGTCTTGTGAAACTACTGCAGCGCATAACATGGCAGGAAAAAGTATATTGTTAAGGTCTCGAAATCCATCAGACGAATTGGCCTGCAATGCTTGTGATATGACGTCTATCGGGTTCCAATCGTCCATTAACAGTGGCTGAGTATCAGTTAATTCACCTCGCAAATTGGTCTGCATCATTTTTCGTTTCATTTGCATATCCCATTCGGATTTAGATAACACATAAGCTAATTTAGTTAAGGCAGCTTCTGGTGTCATATCATACCCAAAAGTTACTCCTGAAAAAATTGTATTTCATTGTAACTCCGGATAAATAATTTAGCCCATAAACAATTATTCAAAATTGTTATTGCTGTTTAAAAAATTAGACGTATTTATCGAATTTAATAATTAATATGAACAAAGCAATTAAAATTAATGAATAAAAGATAACTATTTTCTCCAGAGAAATCAAATTAAAAAATGATATACAAACCAGCACATTTCAACATGTTTCCAGTTTCATAAATTGTCGAAACAGTGCCTTTCGAACATTGCGTTATGTTTACTATAAGGACCCCCCGTTCTGTGGCTTCTTTAAATTCTTTTAGTATATCTTCTCTATTACTCGGAATATTCCCACTGCCATAACTTTGCAATACCATCCCTTCAATAGGTGGTTGAAGAAACGCTCGCACCAAGTCTGCTGTTATGCTCGGGAAAAGTCGTAGCAAACCGACATTTCTGTTAAGCGTTAAGTGGACATGAAATTTTGTCATTACACGGTTCCGATAAATAAATTTATGATCAACTGCAAAATAAATTGTATTTAACATCTTGCTATTAATCTATCATTGTGAAAATCAGTATGATTCCTTACCATTAATTTTGATACCAGCACTCGCTAAAGGTGGGAAATTAGGTGAATCGAAAGCATCAAAATCACAAATCGATCGTTTACTTGTACGATTACCACGCATTAAATTGCTTCCAAAGAAAATACAGACTTCTGGAATATTGTGGTAAGCTGCTATTAAAAGAGAAGTTAAAAAATTATCCAATCCATCACTTCGGCCTTCGAAAAGTGGCAGCTGAGAACCAGTTAATATAACTATTTTTCCTAAAGCTTCTAACATGAAGGATAAAGCTGATGCTGTGTAACTTAAGGTATCAGTCCCATGGAGTATTACGAACCCATCAAAGAACTCGTACGATTGCTGAAATAAAATTTGGATAACTTAAATAATTGCTGTACAAACCGCAGTAAATGTTCCGTATACTTTTATGGAATAATCAGATAGATGTATTGTATGGAATAATGAAACTGAAATTTAACAGGAAAGTTGAAATATTATTTAATTAATATTTACTGAATAATTAATATTGTTATTAATTGAATACATACGA
>JABFQD010002891.1:0-14254 GCA_022817045.1 Psix sp. ZL-2020 | reverse complement strand
TAGGTAGCCAGTTTAAATAAAGGAATATCCAAATATTTCATATCTAAACAATGTAAAAAATGTCACATCTTGAGTTGGATAGAAAAATAGTTTTAAAAAGATAGAATTAGTGCTTTAATTGTTTGAATCATGGGGAGTTCTGGCAATCTGTACCTTAATTTTTTAAGGTAAATTTCTAAACACTTACCTTTCAAAATAACTTACCCAATGAAGTTTTAAGAATAAAGAAAAAATAAGTACATGACAATTTCGTCATTTCTTATTCAATGAAAACAGTACTATACAGATCTTAAAGCAAAACAGGTAAAGATTTTTTGAATAGAAAGTGATATTTTAAAAAGTTGAAAATTGCTGATAAGCTCGGCTTAGCGTGAAGAAAAGCTTTCTTTTTATCCAAGTGGAGAATTGTGTTTCATAAAAAGTAAATATTTTCATCAAGTTGCTGTATTTGACGCAATGAGCAAGCATATATAGCTTTTTTCTTGCGTGCATTTAGGCTGATAAGAAAGTTTTTATTGTCAGGAAGTATATCATTTACTTCAATACTAAGGAAACTGCACGATCACTATAAAGTATATTGTATTAGTAAAAACCTTTTTTGCAGTCACTCTTTGTACATTTCAAAATGTTCTCTACGCTAATGAGATAGAAGCATATTAGAAATATTCAAAAAGTGACTGTGAAATGTTTGTTCAAAAATATTTCCTTTTGCTGTGATATCAGAAATGAAAATATATTTTATTATTTTTCATAATTACGATGTCAAATAATTCGTTTAAAACAATATAATTTTAATAGTTGAGAAGTAAATGTATTTAAAGTTATGACTTATTTAACTTTTTCTTGAAATTCAGTGTAGAGAATTTGTTAAAGTGAGTACTTGTAAAAATTGGTTGAACATAAGATTGAATGAAATTTTAATCAGCCTTAATAATATAAATTGAAACAAGTTGATGTCAATTTTTCATCTTAAGTCTTTGTGATTTTGAAAAAAAGACTTTACTATAAAGAGTGACATTAGACCCTTTTAGACTGTTAGGTTCCTTTAGGGTGCTGATAACAACGTTATAGATTGTAAGATGACTTTAAGTAGGGTAAACAGATAAGAATATTTTAGTTGTGGAATTTTTTTTTTCGCTGGCAACTTATTTTGCAAATTGCCTCACATATTTGAAGGATACAATAATTACTCTAGAACAAAAATTGTCTTAGGGATGAAAAGTCATCTTAGAATATTTCATAAGCTTCGATTTCAGTACTAATGGAATTCTTATGAAATGAAACCATTTAGACAAAAATCATCTCAAAGATGATGACATGTAATTTAAAAGACCAATATTTTGATCATTTCTTCAAAAGAGTTAAATTCATTAAAACTATTATTTATAGTTTTCTGACGAGACATTTCTAGTTTGATCTAAAAATTCTCCAGTTTTGATACTGTTTTATTTCTCAAATATTCACTTACATGTATATATTAAGTACTTTAACTGGTTTGCTTCAGAGATCCCGACTAAATAAAAGGTAAAAGAGTGAGAGTGCAAAAATTATGATTTTGTGAAATTTATATCTTCAATGAACATTTGTTGTTATGAATAATTATTTGAGTGAATATGTTCGTATTAAATAATGAAGAATTTTCATTACTCTAAAGTTCTATTAGATATTTTTAAAATCAATACAACAAAAATGTGAGATTGTTCTTTATTCGTAGCGATCGTAAAAAATGCATGACAGAATTACATTCATTATTTAAAATCAATCAAAAAATTGAATTGAAAAATTGGACCTAAAATCAACATGGAAAATTGAGAAATATCAAATATTACTATGAATTTCGTTATTAAACTTAGAATGAACTTTCTGCATTCATATACATATATACAAATGTAACATTGCATTATTAATGAATAAAATTTGTATTCCTTGTATTTATTAAACATCTTTTTGAATTAAACTTTAATATTGAATATTTACGCTATATTGAATGAACTAGATAACCAATGTCTAGATGGTTTACCCTACCATGCAATGATAATCGGTAATTTTCAAAATTATTATATCATTTGAAAGCATGCAGTCAGAGACACAACCTCTCTGCATCACTCAAACCGTGCTCAAGTATATTACAAAATATTTCGATCATATAAATATGTCCTGTTGTACTGCATTGTTATTCTTGATAACCATAATTTTTACGAAAGTATCATAATAAATTCTAAAATTGTTAGGATTATTTCATGTCATGGATTTGTCTACTGCAATATTCCTACGTATTTGTTTGAATATATACCAAGCGTTAAATTGTCGCTACTCGTGATATTACTAAAATTATTGATTGCTACATCATTCAATCTATGTTAATATGTATTTTCCCATATCTAGTAGAACACATGGTTAGTGCCTGAATTAAATCCAATCGAAATTACAACTACCATTGTGCAACTACAAGTGAGCTACAGGATTTTTGATAGCAATCGCAATTTTGAATGAATTTGTATAGTCTAATGATAACTGCACGCAAATATTATTCTCTTTGAATACTCGATTTTACCTTCAGGCTTAAAGAAACTAACAAATTCCTTTTGTTGACTGAGAAATGTCCACATCTCATTAATATTTTATTACAAAAACTACTTTCGCATTTTCCAAAGTAATTTATTATCTCTGAAACGCAGTCTCAGACGATTGTAAATTCTAATTCATTTAATTTCAAAAACTGACATTTTGGAATTATTTTTAGACTTATTAAGTTGGTAACTACTTTGCTGCACGGTTTCATATAATTTTGTCAACACTCCAACTTTTCCATAGCTATCAATCACTGAAATCAGAAATATAAATCATAGGCATCCTTCTTCCTCTGAAGTATACACTTTGTGTTACTCTTTTTGTTAGAAAAACTTTATTCGCATTCAATTGGATTTTTATTATGATACTTTTCTCAGATTACTGCATAATACTTATCGAATATATATATATGTATAAATATATATATACCAAATAATGTAACATGGAATTACGATTTGAACATTTAAATTATATAGTGATTCAATATATTGAGATTCGAATGAGTTTATGTTTTATAGTGCATTTGATGTCGTTGGTGCAGCGATCAGATTATAGCGAATTTCACAATGTTTCAAAGATGAAAAGCGCCATGAAAAATAATAGAAATAAATGCCAAATAACAAGTTAACATTTTGCTAGATTCTTATTCATCATAAAAATGAATTCGAAACATTACAATTTTTTCTCTATCATATTTGTATAATATATTCAATTCGTAATGTTAAATCTAAGAACATAATAATGACGCAAAGTTCCGAGTAAAAATGAAATTTTTATTCACTTTGGTAAGCCTTAAATATTATTAACTATATTTTTAAATTTTAAAACCGACACCATACAGAATACCTGGCCATGTTTGTTTTTACAATAACTGCTGTGTAATAGTAATACCTCATTAATTGAAATTCTCAATTTGAAAAAATATAATAATAATATCGGTTGTAGAATACGATGTATATTTATTGAAGATAGTTACACCATGTTTAGTACCTTGTCTCCCCGAGAAAACGCCACAGCCCATCTTTGAAAACCACAAACAAGCTCCTTGCTTGTAATATCTCTTTCTGGATCACGGATAACATTCCTCGTTACCACGAAAGAAAAGACTCGCGTGCCACCGCGATCGTGTAGCTGCGCGAATCTGTACAAAAGAGCCATCACCGCATCGTGAGGACCATAAATGCATATATATGACGCACAATGCTTTTGTATGGCATTTACCTGTAATCAAATGTATGATATTCTATGCATTAAACATATTTTTATTACTGGAAAAGAATATATGAGAAATAAATGGAATGGTATAAAAACGATCGTATAATTTTTTATGATTATATGGGTATTTTTTCTGCATTGCTATATTTCGTGAAAAAAACATGAACAGATTCGAAAAATGTTTTATTATTAAGGACAAGTTTAACTATAAAATATGAATTTCAAAAATTAATAATTTATGTTTCAATTTTTGCATTTCTGTATTATTCAAATTCAAATCTTCATTTATGATTATTATGTTTTGGAAAATATAAGATATTTTTTGGTTTGATAAACTTACCGGTTATAAAACAGCAAAATTTGTGCGAAAAAGTCGTCAGAAACGTGCTGTCTTAACATTTCAATAGAGTCTGAAAAAATGTAAAAATGATAAACCATTAATGTTGGCAGTTTTATATGAAATGAAATATAAAAAAGCTCGTGTCACGAAAAATACGTATGAAGTACATTTGTAAAAGACATTCTTATTGATTTTTTTAATTAGGTAATTTTTATCTATATATATTGTACAGACGATAATCAATTTAAAGACACTTTCAAGGCTTTTTAAAAAGTCCCAAAAATTAAAGATCATCGGACTTCAACAAAAATCTCTTGGATACTATCAATTTCTGATCCTTTATAAAAAATTTAAGAAATTTTAAAAGGAGATTATTGAAAAAGGATATAAATTTATTGTGGATTTTATGTGGAATAAACCATAAATAAATATTTTTTCATTTAATATCATTATACACTTTACAAACAAATTGTTTATTTAAACTCTTTTCAATAACAACAAATATCTGCGTAACTCTTAACCGAGTGATAATCAATTTCATCGCGCGAATTTTTGTATATTCAATCGAATTATTCATTTGAAAGGAATGATATTCAGTTTAAAGTAAAAATGTTCTCCTAGAATATCACACATCGCTCAGGTATGTAAACACATACAGGTCATGTTAAAACAATAATCGGCGCGAATCATTTTTCCACCTGAAATGCAGCCATTTGCTTCACTGTTTTTGTTTAATTCTGATTAATTATTTGATACAAAGAATAAGTGTAAAATTATTCATTAGTTTGAATTAAAATTCATTTGGTTAAACAAATATTACTGAAGTTCTCAGCACGGTTGAATATAGTTGAAAATTTATTCCAATGTAGATACGGTGTAAATGTCACACAGTAAATAAATGCAGCGAATTCACACTCAAATTGCATGTAGTCTGCGTCCTCAGTATTCGCGAATTAGTTTTAATAAAATAGTAGAATAGTATACATTGTAAGTGGTTATAAATAATGGACACGTTAAATAGAACATTGATGTTCTTAATAGTATTGAAACTATTCCTGTATAATCAGGAAACGTCCTCTTAATATCTCGTTTCAAAATATATTATTTTTAACAAGTGTATGAAAAGTGGCCCTTGATATATTGTTCCATGCGAGAAACGATGAAAAACACTATTATTTGACTGCACATAGCAGCCGTACTATTTAAAAGCACTAATTGAATATGACTTATATATGCACAGTCAATAATAATTATACTGCATTTTTCCACTTTTCGCATGAAGCGGCGTTTCGTAGAACGCCACATCCCCTGCACTTGTTGCGCAAAAATAGTATGCTTAATGCGCAGTCTTTCAGTGTGATAATAAATATGACTATATATGAAAGAATCTGAACAAAGATCTTTGTTCAAATAGAGCTTTGTCGGAACTTTTGAAACATTTTTCAGACATTTAATTTAGCCTAAATGTTTGTCGCTTATTTTTATTACATAGAAACATTAAAAAGGCTTTCAAAATGGAACACTTGTTTTAGATACATTTTTTTACTGATACGCGTATTTTATAACCAAGCGTTTTCAGGTGTTTTAAAATAATGATATTATATCTTGTTTACGGGAAACGTTAAAAAGTGTTTTGGAACGAAAATTCGACTCTCTTTCCTACATTCGCTAAGCCAGCAACAACTTTAAGCAACACTTTTTCCAAGGTTACATAAAACAGAATTCATTGGGGTCAGTTTTGATTTTCATAAAGCAAATTTGCTCTGGATTCCTTGAGATAAAGTATAAATTATATTAAGTTCATTATGCTTTTATAGAGTATCTTTACAAGGGTTTGTGTACCGGAAAATTGTTGACTGAGATTGTGATGATTTATAAACTACATTCCATTGATATGGGTCACTCCATGTAAATCTGAATAGGTTTTGCACAAAAGATATTGCAATACAATGCGAAATAAACTTTTTAAATTAAAGTACGTTTCTTTCATATTTTAAAACATTTTCATGCGCTCAAAATGTTTACATCTAACATATTTGAATGTGTTTTAATGGGAATATTTCAAATGCGAAAAGCATTTCAAATATTTGATCAAAATTTAAATATTGAATTGTCTATTGAGCATTTTATGCAGTGATATTTCAAAATGAAAAATATGCTTTAATAAAACTGTTTTAAATATTTCCAACAAATAAAACAATACAAAGTTTTTCATTTACTATGAGGTTTGAAAAAAGAATAATGTTTCGTTGTCAAATAAATAATGTTATAAAACTCTATTTACTATCACACACAACTGACTTTGATCTGACATCCTACGTGTACAAACACACAAATCAAAACACATTTGAAATTGAAACGTTTATTTATTCTCGTTTTGTTTTTTTCAAAAAATGTTTCAATTAATACTTTTTACAATTATGACATTATAATTTGCTTTTTTAAACGATTTTAATTTATCATTGAATTGTCTAAATATTGTAAAATGAATTTATTCTATTGAAGCAATATTTACAGTTTGAACAAAAAACTGTTTCTAATTTTGAGTCAATATATTAATACTAGTTCTACTGTTGTTTTATTCGTATTAAATGATTGTATCAAATTATTAATTGTATTATTTAGCTTCAGTGTTTCACACATAAAGCAATTATAGATTAATTAAGGTACTATCCGCAGATTACTTTGAGTAATAATCCTAATTTATGTAACGAAATCATATAAAATTTGGATGATTTATTTGGTAAAATGGCTATCTATAAATTCTGATGAAATTCTGATCTCATGTTTTTATGACTACAGCTTTTGAGATGTAACACAATGTTCCTTGCCATGTAATAAACAACGATCAGGTAGCGATAAATTCATATCTAAATTGACTATTTTAAACAGTGTCAAAATATGGGCAAATGGCACATATTAAATAATTCGATCTTCTATAAAATGTTTCATTAAAAAAGAAGTACGTAGAATTTATATTTATAAGTAGAACATAATCTTAAGTTCTGTAAAATATTTATACCTGCATTAGCTAAATATTTTTATCGTCATATCATATAACTTTATATCTTTGTTTATAAGACGCAGTAAAAGTTTTATTCTAAATATCGGTATATATGTATATAAGTAATCGCTATAGACAAAAGAACAAATTTCTTGCATTTTTCTGATAAATCAAGTAACTTTGCAAGTTTGTACATCTAGAAGTATTTGACTTTTTTAAGTTGTTCCGATTGTGACAAGAGAATTTACATAGTGGAATTTCAGAGAAGATTAGGATTAAGATCGCAATTAGAACTGTCGTTCCATAGATTCTCAGGGACTTCGTTGTCTTGGCAAGTTAAATATTAATGATTGCATACATAAAAAACAGTTTCTTACATAGTCAAGAGTGAATTCACTCACATTCATTGAATTTATTCTAGTTGCTATATAAAATTGCTTACATATTGGACATAAATAAAAGAGCCGATTTTCAGAGCAATTGACGCGACGTAGTTGTTGCTGTTATCCATTAAAATCAGGGTGATAAAGCGTGGAACTTTCCGAGATGTAATTTAATTTTTTCTATTATTTTCCGTGCCAGAGCTTGTTTTCAACTAAATGAGATAGTTACTTCGCTTTTCTATCAGCTCTTGTTCTTTTAAATTGAATTATGTGCAGTATCTGCAATCACTAATATTATCCGAACGAAAATGTTTAGGATTCATGAGGTTTTTTTTCTTGAAGATCAATCTATAGACTGCATATTAATTATCTGTAAAACAGTTATTTAATAAATATTGTAATACTTTTTCATCAAGTAAGAAATGTTAAATAATAAAAAAGTTACGAACTTTATATGTGTTAGCGCGCCGTCATATAATAATTGAATTTACACGTCACATTTATAGACTTTTACATTGTAAAATGTGCTAAAAAGTTAAATTCAGGATACAAGAAAAATCAATATTTATTTAAAATTTTCATATGTCTTTTATATTAATTTGTCCATAAATGATAAATAGACATCTTTTTATACAAATATTTGATCATATTCTTTTCAACGTTTGCAAATATTATTGCCAATTTGAAAAACAACATTCGTTGTTTACTTGAGATAAACAATAAAACCACAAATGCATCTTTTAAGATAAGCTGACAACAAAAATTTGTCAGTTACAAATGAGAAAGAATATACGTGTTTTGTAACGACGAAATAAGATTATTTTTGTTATTTCCTATATTTTATTTTTGTATGTATTTTCTTTGGCTGAACAAATTGTGTATAGTAAATTACATGTGCTTTTAAAATATTTTCTCTTTTTACTATCAATCATCCAAACCATCCTTTATGATTACATTAGCGTGAGAAAATAACTTGTAAAAAAGCTATCTCTACTTTTGGTATAATGAATTTATATATCTTTTTCTGTATATATGTTCTTCATATTAACAATGTTTAAAAAAAGTATAGAGAAGCTAGGACATAATAATTTTAAAAATGCAGTTACACTCGAACTGGACTTTCAGCTGATTTTTCCGTACTTGCTAATTATTCTAATTGAATTTTCAATTACTTTTAATGACGAACTGCATTAATTTCAGTGTAAAATCTAAATTTGCGTTTTAATTGCGTTGTTAGTTTTATTAAATGATATCTTTTCGTGAGAAAATATAGGCCATAATATTTCTTTCAGGCCACCTATGCGAAGCTCAAATTAAAATTCACTTTATTCTCTCACATATAATGGTGATTATATTTTAATAAAAACCTGAAATTTATGATTCCTTTGAAATATACTTAGAAGTATATACCGTATTGTGCTGCATATTTTGACGATTTTTACTCTACATACCATTTTCTCTTTTTATTTTAAGATTTTAACTTTCGAAAGAAGATCTTTTCCTTTGCCAAATCTCCACATGAATGCAAATTTGTGATACTATTATCTCCGCCATACATTGGATGAATATTAATATATTGAATATATAATAAAAGTTAACTTTACATAGACTTGCATCAAGATGTATGCGAATTGAAAAATAATTAATTTATGTTCACACATGAATATTTGCTTCTTCACTTAAAAGCAAAAGACAATTTTAGGCTGCAAATTAGCTTCAGCTATAGTTGTTATTACATTATTATTAGATCAACGTGAAAAATCGAGAGAATAATTTAAAGTAAGATTTAAGATAAATCAACGAGACTTCGTAGTTTATTTTCAACTTTCACCTTTAATCTGCTTTTAATATACTTTGCGGTAATTATATGTACCATAAATTTTCATTTAGATTACGTTTATAAAAATATATAATTGATTGTACGCTAGAATAAAACGCAACGCATATTTCTGAAAGTTATCTATTTTCTGTGTCGATTCAAGCTGATGAAATTAAAGTTCGATTAAATGAAATATATATTAAAAGTTTACGATCAATAATTGTAATAGAAACTATATTTAAGTTTTATGTTCTAGTGTTAATTAACTCATCTTTGAAACGCTTCATTTATTTTATTGATGAACTTTATTGACATGTATGACAAACAATCATCAGTTTGTATAAATATGTATTGATCCTTTGGATTAATGACAATGAAATATTTATTATGAAAAACGTCATTTATGATTCATAACAAAAATGATTACATATCAAATTTCGTAAAAATGGTTGTTGACGTATGAAATTTATGTATAAATATAGTAGTTTAATATTGAGCCACGATTATGGAAATTTAGAGTAAATCCTTTGCAGCGTCAATAGATATCAAAGCAAATTTTGAATTTTAAATTATAAGTCCAACAGACGTGATGATGGAAAAGCAAAATAAAAGGCTAATATCGATCGCTTTTTTGCTCGACAAAACGCACGATCTAAGATTAAAAAGTGTATTTTTTATTTTTACTCTTTGTTATCTTACAATAAACATTTTTCTGCATAATACAAGTGCAATATTAACAGTATTTCTCTGGTTTGAAAAAATGAAACAAAACAAAAAATATCAATATTTTTCATTAAAATAGAACTCATAGGGAACAAGTTTTATTAGTCTATCATGATATTTATCTTTTTACGCTTCAAAATGACTGTTGCAATTAGTATTATTTTTACTTGATTTGAAATTCGATTTATTTCTAATTTACTGAAGCACATACAAGCAGCAGTTTTTATTGGCTAAACTAGAAATTTCATGGTTTGTTAAATGCGTTTCAAAAAGTGACAAACATTTCTAACACATATTTCCAAATACATGAAATTCGAAAAACAATCAAAATGACAACATTTGGCGAATGAAAAATCAGCAGTGGTAGTTTTCCACAGATATATCAATTTTAAGTGCTGAAAGAACCCTCATGTGACGCATACCGTAAACTACTTGAATCGCTTCATTAGCTTAAGTGTTACGTTCAAGTGTAAAGTAATCACTGAAGATAAAAAAACTAACAGCGCGTTTAAAACATAAAAAGCACTTTTTTGATCATTTAAATAACATCGCATGAATTTAGTTGAAAATTTCCACTGGAGAGATTTATTAAATTCGAAGCTCCACACGAATAAGCTTGACAGTTGATTTGCATGTATGTAACGGCGACAATACACATATACGCAGGCTTCTTTTTCTCTGGAGAAAATCAGAGAAAACAACTTAGGTTCGAACTTGGAAGATGAAAAAGACTCATTTCTAAGCCAGTCAAAAGGTGAAAAGTCCAATTGTCCTAGATAGAGCTCGTTTTTTCGCTATTTTGCACGTGAAAAGAAAGTACCTAAAATTCGAGTGAATTGACATGGAATCGCCCACAATTTAGTCGAATAGTCATCACCGTAAATTAGCCGCACATCACTTTTGATGCATGCTTTTGGGTTGGAAAAAATCATTGATTGACAGAAGTCGTGATGAGATGTAGTGTTTGAGTTGAGAATGAAATGTTTTGTCGGAAAATGCAAGTGCACCTCGTGTTAGATTGGCTAATGAGCAACAGTCAAATTGTTACAACGTGAAAAGTTGCATTGGAATATTCAACTGGATTGATATATGGATGATAGAGATGTAGAAATAGTGTGATTTGAATATCAAAGGTCTCTAATACGCAGACTGGAAATGTGTATGAAAACAGTGAATTGCGACAATATCATCTTGGCGAAGAGCTAACATTTGATGGCATAAATAATCGATGTAATCAATATCACCGTCGTATGACTAATTAGTCTACCTGGGGTATAAAGGTAATCAACAATATGTTACGAGCGCGAATAAAGTTGGTTGGGAAATGTGCGTTTTTGAAACAATAACAAGCCAGCAAACTACTTAAATGCTTATTAATTGCATTTGCTCTTAAAACGGCGTATAAAGAAGCGTTTATCAGTGACAAACGACGCCGTTTGAAATATGTGTCACGAAGAACAAAAGCGTATAACGAGAAATACCTGTTACATCCTTAGCTCCGATACAGTGCGAGAGTAAATAAAGCTCAGTATTGCAATGAGACTGCTGTAAAAGGCAGATCGCTACTTGATTCTTGCACAGTTAAGCTGCGAAACATGGTGATAAATGTAGAAAAAAGCAGGCTTAGAAAAGCACTCGCGTGAAATCAACGATATTTTACACCGGCATTGACTTTAGTGTCACTTCAACCCGGCCAAACAGACCTAAACGGAAGGTACCAGTGCAACGACCACATCCAATACAGAAACCACCACCTCTTCCAGCTCGCGTATTAGGCGCAAGCGTATTTTGCTACCTAATTTCTGCAACTGTACAATATCTACAGTACGTACATGTGCTGCGTAAAATGCTCGTAAAAATGATCATGCTGGGATAACGTCGAATCGCCTTTTTATGTAGCATTCAATCAAACCACATCACTTTCCCTTTTTTGTTCGGGCCAAATCTAATTAGCCGCAATTGACCGCAGTCGGTTTCGCTATTAGGGCTTTTTAATCAAATTTACCATCCCACGATATAGCAATTAAGCTTGATTTTCAGATGCATATTTCATCGCATTAGCACACGATTGCCCAAAAATGCGACTTTAATTGCTATTGATTTACGAGCTAGTGAACACTTTCAAATGACTTGTCGCCTATAACATATCAATTGCGAATAGTTTATTTCTCACAAAATACAGCACCATTTTTATGACGTCAAATTCAATTTTGATATGTCTTGTAATTTCATTTCATTTTCCTACCCAATTTACATAAAGTATCAAATTTGAGGTACATCGAGAAAATTCGATTGCTATTATGATGCTAATGCAATTTTTAGCATTTTCAGTATTATAGCTGAACAGCTATAGTTTATTTCTTAAAGTTATTACCAATAAAGAGTTTAGAAATGAAGCAAAAGTATCATTTTTATTAGACGTTCCAAATGCTAGTTTAGTTACAAGTTGTAAGGTAAAATGTTTAGCTTTCAAATTCAAGTTCATTTTGAATGATTTTGATGATTATTGGAATTGTCTATTAGTAGTTGAATATTTGTCTATATTCAGTCACAATAGACTTGGAAGTATATTATTTCAATTTGCAAAATGCATTTTTGATTAATAAAATATATTGATTCCTCATACCTTTCTGTACTAATTCAATCAATATGGGATCTGGAAATACCTCATTATGCACATTATAATTTTACACCCTTTAAATCGGTTTGATGAAATGTCCGGCATGTCGAATCCTCCTGTGTCTCCTTCATAACATGCATGGAATGTGCATTTCTGACGCATAAAACTGTACATACATGATTATCTACTATGAAATTTCAAAATTCATCTAGTATAGAAGCAACTTTATAAATAATATTTAAAATGCAGTAAATATTTGATGAAAGCATTATTTTAAAGTAACAAAAATAGTCTGCAGATTAATATATTTTTTGAACGGTTGAAATATAATGTTTTTGTGATACAAATTCAATTCAAATCATCTAAACCATTTTTTGATTTAATGCCAAATTGTGTTTTAATATTTTCTTTACAAGTTTCAAATAATGCAAAATAGTGAACTATCACTATAATGTTAATACATGATTCAATAAAAGAAATGTTAAAAAAACATTAATCAAGGTCAATAATATGTCATGAGCTATGTGATTTTCTATCTCATGACATATACACTTTTCGATAAAAGCATGACGTTACAAATTCTTTTAATATGCACGGCATCATTCCAAACCTGTGATAAATCGATAATTAAAATCGCGCTTCGATCTGACTCATTTATTTTCTTTACAATAACCGTGAGAATACAGTTTAATTAAAAATTTAATAAAAATGAAGTTGGTATCAAAAATGACTGTGTATAAATGGTGAATAGAACATATTTATGACGCAAACTTGTTTCAACTTTTTGCTATTATTTATTTATATTATAGAAATATGAGGTAATAAAATATATCAAACTTAAACATTTATTACTATTTTTCATTTTATCATTAAAGTTGATATTTTTATTAAGAGCGTCAAACAGAAATAAATCTGAAGAGCACTTTAAACATATTTTTAGTGTTTATGCAATAAATACTCATTTTTTATGTGAAAACATAATAATTTTCTCTTTAAAAATTAATAGTCTGATTTTCTTGAACAATAATCGCTTCGAAGAAATGAATTTTATGGATATATTATTTGAAGGATTTTAAATTGAAATAAACTCTAAATCGAAATCAACACTTTTAAAAATTATAAAAACAAATAATTTTATTAATCATAAAAAGGTTCTTTCATAACTTTTAAACTTGTGCTGATTGCTGCATCGATTTTTTAGTTGAAATCGTTGTTATGTCTTGCAGCTCAGGCACCTCGAAACATATTCTATACACTTCATCGATCGAATTCACAAAATGAACTTCAAGTCCTTCTGTTATATACTTTGGTAAATCATCAAAATCCTTCTTATTTTCTTCTGGCAGAATTATACATTTCACTCCAACACGTTTTGCCTGCAAAATAAAAAAAATTTGCTTAAAACAATTATTATAAAATATAATTTCAACAGATGATGAGTTTTTATTCATTTCCAAAGTTAATATAATTGGTTTGGTGTATTTCAATTATAAAATTAATTATAATGAATTGAGAGAATTAATCTCAATTCAGAAAATATTTGTAATTTATACTGTAGAGAAAACATGAACTGAAAAGT
>JABFQD010002890.1:0-14254 GCA_022817045.1 Psix sp. ZL-2020 | reverse complement strand
GAGATGTTAATTTTATTCATAAACAATATTTATGAGATCTAAAAAAATTTTATTAAAAAAAAAGCAAACTAGATTCTTTTAAAAGCCGGTGTTTTGAGAGATAAAAGAAATTTGAAATAAACTTTACCTTATTATTTATTAAAAGAAAAAAGTTTTGATTCCACTTATGCGCACTTTTGATTCTTCTAAAAAATAAAAATATTTTATTACTACTTATTCTCGAGTTTAAGACTACGCCAATTCGAGACTCAGTTCCAAAAGAACCACTCAACAATTAACTAAAGGAGTCTTTTCAGATCTGTACCTTAACTTCCTGCAAGTTCGAGAACAATGCTAATTTTGATTAAAATTGATCGCCATTTTATACCTGTGGCTTGATACCCCCACTAATTAATGGAATATTTTAGAATTTTTAGATTTTAATTTTTCTTTTATTTATAAGTTTTCACATAAAATTTATTGTTAAATATATTCTAATTCTTTTTGTTTATTCAATTATTAAATTTATTTGTTTAAAATTTCTACCTTTAATTTATCACTTTTGTTTGTTTGTTTAATTATTTATTTTATACAATTTTTTTATAAATTGTTGTTTAATTTTCTCTATCTGGATATCGCTTTAGTTTATTTTTGCTAATGGTTATTGATTTTTAATTTAATTTCTCTTATAATATATTCTAGAATATCCTAAAATATATTTAATTTCGAACTAACTTTTGCATTTCCATCATTTCAAAACATTGCCAATTATTTTGATTTAAACCGTATATGTTTCTCATGTGTTAAAGTAAATACACTTGGCTAAATGGAGATAGTTTCTTATATTAATTTCTTTACGAATTGTGTATTACTTAAAGTGTTGATATCTCTCTCATTTATTTATTTAAGTAAGTGAGATGCTCTCTTGTAATCTAACTAATCGATGAATCGATTCATTGATTGAGTTTTTCGAACTTCTTTTTGTCGTTTGCTCCACAACTCAACCCTGTCAGTTTGTTTTCGAAGTGCGACGGTACAGGGTATTCTCACTGTTCTTTTATATTTGCATAATACGTTTACAAAACGTTGTTATAACCTTTCATATCTTGGAATTACAAGACGTTTTGTGGAGAAATTAATAAAATTATTGTTAAGATTACATTTTTATTTATAGTTCTAATAAAGTGGAAGTTTGGATACTAAGATGTCAGACGCCTGAAATTTATTTTTATTCTATTTTTATATTCTATTATTTTTATCAATAAAATTGTTTCTAAATATAAAAAAGTCTTAACCGCTTTATTCCGGAAATTTTCTCGCTTTTTCGCTCCTTAAATATATACCTTCACTGCACTATGAAAAGCTGCGCGCCCGAGGGTCACACTGGCATTGCTACAATCGAACACTTGACAGCAGTCGCTGTTGAAATTAGTGTCGTTTTTTCCTTCCGTCGCACTGAAGGCACACCTTCTGCTGTCCAAGAAGTTACAGTTGTTCTTACATGAAGAACAGTTTTTGGTACATTATTCACTTGAGAGCTTTCACGCTCAAATCGGGATATTTTGAGTAGGGTATTTCACGACTTTTATCAATCCACTTTTTTCTTCTACATTTTGTGACAACCTTTTCTTTTTAACTTTTCGAAGCTTGAGTTTTTTTAGCCTGACCTGAAATCTCGCCTTATTTGCACTACCGTAGGTCTCTTAGGGGCCGCTGCTTCTTTACATCATTTAGGTGGTAAAGGATACATTTTAATTGATTTCATAATTATTTTTTTTTGTTTCTGGTTTTAGTGTTGTCTGCCTTAGTAGCAACGCCTTAGCTTGTACAAACAGGACGTGATTGCAGTGTCGTTGATAAACGATCGTCCACGACCGTGAACAATTAAACGTCCGGATTCTAAAAGGGGATCTGCCCTCGAAAGTGCCGCGAACTATTTCCCAGATCGAGGGAATTTGTAAAAAAACGAAAATCGCTGAAATCAAGAAATAAAAAATGCTGCACTGTTGAGCCAAGGGATGGGCATATTTTTTTTATTTATCAGTTTTTCTCAAAAACATTATTTATAGCTGAAAAAAATTGTTAGTGAGAAGATAGTTGTTTTTAGTTTTTAATATTATTAAGTTAGTACTATTGTTTTGAACACGGTGCGTATGTGCGTGACGCGCCAGAAAAATTATAAGTCTTTGACCGTTAAACTTGTGCTTAATAAAAAGTTCAGAAAAAGTCATAAAAATTATTTCATTAATACATATCTTACAAACAAAAATAAAGCATTGCTTCTTTGGAGATTTGAATTTTGATGTAATTTTTGGGTTTATCTCAAAATATTTCAGGTAACTGTTGATGACTTGATCTGAAAATTTATATCCAAGCAGGGTTTGAGTTAACAATAATGATAGAAACAAAATGTTCTCAAAAATTTGGAACTCTTTTTTTTTTTATAATTTTGTAAATCACCGTTCTGCGATTGGTGCATTCCGACGTTCGAACAAAAAAAGTATCGAGGGAAATTTTTCATTTGAAAAAGTTAAAGCAATAAAGTTTTTGAGAAGGATTCAAGGAAGTTTTCTGTGAAATCTAAATATCAGTAAATGTATTTTTGTAAATGTTATAACAGTTTTACTTTACGTGCAGCGCCACGCAGTTTAACTTTTGCGCTCACCAGTCATATTTCCATTAAATAAATATGCGGCCGTTTTGTTTCTATGATCAATAAATTGTTTTTTTAGTCATTCCAGATTTTTTTTAGACAAATAATCATTAATAACAATAAATAATTTCAATGTAATATTTTTTCAACGTATGCCAATTATTTCTCAGAAAATTTCAAATATACTCACATAACAAATAGAACTAATGAAAATAAGTACAAGTACATCACGTTTCTTTACAAAATATCAAGTATTTTCTGGTTACTTCTTTGCCACAGATTTGATGACTATATATTCGAAAAATTTGTTTAAAAAAGTTAAATAACGAAACAATGCTTTGATATCTTTCAATTTCAATTTTTCAGGGTTTATTCCAATTCAGGGAAGTACAGGTGCTTTTAACAGATCTTTAAAATCTATGTATTGATTGTTATTAACCGCATTTTTTGTTACTACAATGATTAATTCTTTTCCATAAAATTCTTTAAAGAAAGAAACTGTTCTATTCGGATAATAAGCAATCTTAACGACTTTACCGAGTTTCATATTTTTCGATGATTTAACTCGCTCTTTTATCGCAGATTCAAAGACTTTTACAGGAAATTCTGTATCAGACACTATTATAAACTATAAACTTTTCGAAAATCTAACCATTTCTATATATTGGCTATCAGTTTCAATGCATTCTTTGCTCTTTTTCTTTTCACCGTGAAGTCCGAAATTTGCATTGACAGTACGATTGTCCGCGAAAAGGATAAACATGCTGTATTTCTAGTTGAAATTTTTAAGAAAGTAGTGACAAAATTATTAAAACATTATAGTTTTGGATTTGACCTCCACAAGCATCTGAAAAAGGTAGATTTTTAAATAATAGAACAGTTCCAATTCTTTTTCAATAACATAGAGAAGACAATTGCAAACTGTGTTTCCACCTTTTTTCGCAGTACCTTCCAAGAATGGAAACATATAACTTGCCACCGAAAAATAAAAGTGGAGAATAAAAGGTGGTAAATTTAAATAAATACTCAATCCAATTATTTTAAAAAGGGTTATAAAATATATTACAACAAAATAAATTATCTTTATAAATAAATTGAATTTTATTAATAAAAAAAATAATAACCAAAAATAATAATAAAATCTATTTAATTCATAATGCACTGTACTATTTCTGGTTGATAACATTCAAGCATAAAAATAAATAAATATAACAATTGGTCAGATCAAATCAATTGATTAAAAACGAACTTTAGAGAACTCATAACCAGTGTGAGTCGCGGCCTAAAAAAGGTATAAAAGGTCAACTTATTCAAACTCCTAGAAATGGCGGGTTCGCGGCACGTGTCCGAACTCAGTTGTTGGCTCTTCTTGTTGTTCCTTCCTTCTCTAGGTCGTTCAGTCCTACCAAAAGGTTTGCATCAGTACCTTGAATGTCTCACACTTGACACGAGCACTTACCGGCACGAAGCTCGAGAATCTCACTCGAAAATCTAGCCGCAATTGGCCCAACAGCGTCGTTCAGTATTGTCACCTTTTGCAATCGACAGAAAGAGTGACGATCGAGTCTCCATTTCAAGCTTTCGTCTTCATGTTACTCCTTCGCTGCATAAAAATTTTGAAGCGGGGTATGTGCAAAAGCTTCAATTTGGATTTCAGTGCTCAATCAATCGATATGTAAATTGATAGCTAGTAGGTTCCGAATTCGGACCCTAAGCGGCGTTTTTGGTCCCATTTCGAATGTTGAGGCTGATTTTTTCACATCTATCAGCCTCACGCCAATATAACCTCAAGCGCTGGCTCCTCTTCTCTGTGACTCGTCCAGTCGACCGGGAATCTCCTCCAGTTAACACATCCCACGGTGTAGAGTGCCGGAGCACTCAGGCCACATCTCCTGTCTTCTGGTGTGCTTCAGCCTCTAAAATGCATGCCTCCATCCGCCATGGTTTTCCAGAAGCGGTCCATAGACTAAACAATTACACAGCAACACCACGAAAGCCTAACATTTAATGTAATGACTCTGACCCGTAGTAATTGTGGGTTTTCACCAAGCGCAAGTAATACATTTAATTCAATTGAATATTATGGCAAAAATATCTATTTGAATACAGTCGAGTTTGACCCTTTCTGTCGACTTAACTAATCATTTAATTTCAATTAATATTTTATTTTAGCTAATATTTTGTGATGACAAAATGCCACGTCACAATATATGTGTATATATATACTTTATATAATATACATATGCTTTATTTAATTACAAAAAAATCATTATTCATATTAACTATTCTACTTTCACATCCTTCTACAACGTGAAGCGCCCTCTGTTTTTTCGTGCTCGGATTATATGCTAACCTCGAGGAATACGGAATTGTTCTGATTGGCAATCAGTTTTGCCAATTGGAAAAAAAAGTACGGAATACGTTTTAATTTAGCGATGTCGATTCCACGTCTAATTGATTGTTGACGAGTCTTCCTTTTCACTCACACATTATTAATAGAAACTATATAAATATGATTGTTCATATTAAGCATCTAAACATTATTTTTATAAAAATATCTACCGGTAGCGCCACCTGCAATTAGCATGAAATATTTTATCAATCAAATATTTTCAAATAAAATATCACAGAGATACGACTGTTCTTTTTTAGTATCTGCAAACATTAGTTTCGCACAAATATGCAACTACCGTGCTATTTGCAAGTGGCATAAAATATCTCGGAGTTTTCTGTCCTTTTTTTGATAAAACCGACCAAATTACGATTATTTGGATTTGGTATCCGATAAAAATTATGTTTAAACAAGAATGTGAGCGCAGTGCTATCTTAGATTTGCATAAAATCTTTTAATCTACGCATATATTTTACGTAAAAGCTATTCGGATTTGACTGATCATGTTAAGCATCCCAGAAATACTATTTTCATAGAAATATGCAACTGCATCTTCACCTGCAATTTGCATTAAATGTCTCGTTCCTTTTGTATTTCATACTACAAAACCACAACAATTTAACTGTTTTTTTTTTTTTTTTTTTTGGAACTAAGAAATATAATTTTCACTGAAATATGCAACTACAGCGTGACCTGCAATGAAATATCTTTTTTCTACTATAACTTCTAAATAAAAATCACAAAAAGTTTAAATGTTCTTATTTGGTATCCGAGTAACATAATACTTACAAAAATGTGAGTCTGCAGTGCTACCTTCGATCGGAATTAAATCTTTTATGTCATCCATATGTTCTAACTGAGAGTTATTAAGATATAAATGATCATATTAGGCGTTTAAGAAACACTATTTTTGATGAAACATATGACTGCAGCACTAGCAAATACAGAAGAGACATTTTGTGCGATTTTTATAAAATGTCTTCTATATTTCCACCTAAAAAACCAGAAAAATTCAACCGTTTTCATTTGGAACTAATAAACATAATTTTTAAAGAATCATATAACTACGGCCTTTTTTTTCATTTGGCATTTAACTAACATAGTATTTTACAAAGATACAGAGCAACGCCACCGGAAATTCGCATCAAATGTTTTTTTTAATTATATGTTTCAAAAAGAAACCATACAAATATCATTGTTCATATTTACCATCCAAAACACGTTATTTTTACAGAAATATCCAACTGCAACGCCATCTGCAATATGCATTAAATCAGGAATTTCCCTCATATTTCTTAATTAGAAAACATAAAAATTAAACTATTCTTATTTGGTATCTAACTAAGGTATCACACAAATATGCAACCACAGCACCACCCGCATATTGCATAAAATACGTCTTTTTTTTAACTATATTTTATAATTGGAAAATACGACTGCTCTTGTTTGGTATTCGACAGACATTATTTCACACAAATATGCGACTGCAGCTCCATCTACAATTTGCATCGAATCATTCGTTTCACTCATATGTTCTAGGTAGAAGCCATTCAGAAATGACTAATAATATTAAGCATCTATGAAATACTATTTTTATAAAAATATGCGATTGCTGCGCCATCTAAAATTTCCATAAAATCTTTTTTTCAATTACGTATTTTAAATAGAAACCATATAAATATGATTGTTCATATTAAGCATCCAATAGTACAATTTTTACACAAATACTAGATTACAGCGCCATCTACTATTTGCCTGTAATATCCTATTATTTATATATTTCCTAATGAGAAACCACAAAAATACGTCGGTTTTGATTCTAAACTAACTAATATATACTTTTTCGAGAAATATAGCGTCATTTGCAATGCGCACCGAATCTACCATTTCACTCATATATTTAAGCTACAAACCAAACAATATATATATTGTTTGATATATTGAAGAGATTCGTATTTGCTCCCACCCACTCAACCCACCACCACCAAAGAGGGGTGGGTGGGTATTAATTTAATGTATGGAGTTATCAAGTATATCGCATAAAACCACCTGTTATGATTTTTTCGTATCACGGGAAAACGATATTTGATGTTTTTTAAATGTTCTGAAAATGTGGCTGACGGAGAAGAAGAAAAAGAAAAAGACGACTTACGCCAAATATACGATTTTTATCGATTTTCAAGGGAGTCCATCTCAGGCACAGATTAACTGAAATGATTTCTATTAATCTGTTCTGATTCCGAATCTAATCTACGCCATGACAGCAATAAATAAATCAAGGAAATATTTTTTTTTATATATTTTATTGCACATTGTAACGTTAACAAACTAGCACTTGTTCGCATCTGAAAAAAGACACAATAGTGCTGAGAGCACGAAAAACATTCATTATTTGTACTTGGCCAGAGGCCAATCGTATGGATACGATTGTTTATAACATTGAATGATCTAAAATTTCATTTTAAAAATAAGTATTTTTCGTATCTTGCAAGTATCTTGCAAACTGCTGGTGATGGCTTGCACAAAGCGCTCACTGTTCAGTTGATTTAAGTTCCATTTTCGCGAACTCTGCAGTGAAATACTCCATCAGTTAGCAAGTTCTACTGCTAACGTGATGTACTGATGATCATTACCAGTGTAAGATTTCAGAACCGGGTGATTGTCCGTATAGATAGTCGCTCTGAAACCAGAGTGATATTCAGTGTTGTATCCGATTCTATTGTTCTGGCATTCACCTGCGACAATAACATCGGTCGAAGTGTCATACACAAACTCCTCTAAATGAAGGATGAAGTAAATTACTTCATCCTTCGTCACCCATATACCAACGAAACCATTTTCGCATCCTTATGCCTTAACAGCTAATCTCATCGGATTAGGGATCCCAATTGCGCAGGTACCAGATGAATCCTTGTACCGGTAAGGTGGCTCACGATTCTGGTAATGTTAACTAATGAGAACGACATCAGATTGATTTTCAGCGATGACTCGATGTAAAAGTTTATTAGCAGTCCAACTCCGATTCATGCTGGCCTGGAGAATGCGCATTATCTGACTTTTTGGCTTTTTCCAAAGCTTCTCTGTAAATGGGACAGTGACTGGTACCAGTTGCATATTCCGCATTTTTCTTTTTGTCTTCAACGCAAAAGACACATTTCTCTAGCACCTTGCACGTGTTGGCCTTGAGCTTGTCTCCACCACATATAAAGCAATATTTGCTGCGATCTGGGTTTGGACATGCACGAGATGTCTATCCGTATCTCAAGCACTTGAGCCCCAATGAACTTGGTCCCGGTTCATAGTGACTACTACAGCTTTGAGCTGCAATACTGTTGTGTATATATATAGTAACTATCACTATCACTATATTAGTGGGAGTCGTGACTGCATCCAGGTTCCGGATCTCGGTAGCTTCGTATTCTACCAAACGTTTTACGTTGGCACTATTTCCTACCAGCTTTTTGGCGTATCTTACGCAGTATGTCTGCTAAGGATTTGCTTTCAGCAACTTCGATGGGCAAAGCTTCCCCTCGTGTTCGTCCTTTTTGTTTTTTTTTTTTTTTCTAATGTACATTCATCGTAGAAGCATCATCGTTTTGATGCCTTTCTCAGATAATTTCTCTGATTACCAATTTTTGCAGTTGGGCCTTCATTTTTGACTAATAATAAATTGTGCAGTATACCCGCGATGTATTGGATTTGAGAGTGAAAACTGAAAAATATCAAACTAATAAATACGCGTATAAAACAGTTTTAATCGATTTTGCGACGTAAATAGTTTTATTAGTTAATCATTAACTGTGCGGAAACATTTTATTCGTATAAATGCAGATATAAATGCAATAAAAATTATGCTGAAAACTGTGATAAACAACGGCCACACTGTACGATGCAGCATGTGTTTACGCGTTGTAATGTTGGTGGCACTGACGACACATAACCTAGTCAAGTATCAAGTTTGTTACCTGGGGAGGATATCGTATGGATACATCATGGATAAAAACACAAGTTCCTTGTCTGTCGAGAACGACTAATCACGACGCAAAGATCGCATTATCAGTAAGAAACAGTTGTCGGCTCTTGAGTTTCGATCAAAAAATGGTCCAAAGAGGAAAAAGTACGTTAATCAAGGTGATCAAAACAATCAAAACAAAGGCAAAGCTAGAATCTGAGCACTGTGATATTGAGGGATATCGCTAAATGTAACCAAAAATTCTTGCAAAGGAGATGAAGTGCAACTTTTGTCATGAGTTGTTTTGACACTGTTCTTTTGACAGTGTCGAAAGGGAAGAGAGGCATGTCCTCTACATTCACGATCCGTTGTTGCAAATGTCTTCTGGCTCTAATACAAGAGCCGTTTTAGGTTAGCAGATTGTTTTACATCAAGCGACTTAATCTCCTCAATGCTCCAATATAATCTTAAATTTGTACAGGAAAACTACATATGGGAAACGGCTACACTCATTTGACAAATCTGATATCTGTCATGAATGTACCATTGATGTCTTCAGCCACGTACAAACGTCATGAGAGGTACCTCGTTCCAAAGATACAGGAAATCATACGAGAAAGCTTGGCAAAGACTATTCAATAAGAACGAGAACTAACATTAAAGCACATCGACGAAATAAAAAATGTTTGTTAGTTTAAATTTAATTAAAATTAATTGAAATTAATAATATTATTATCATTTAATGTTATTATCAATTTAATTTTAGGTTAGATTATATTTAGGTTTGTTTCCATACAATTTTTAATTTTGTTTTATATTGTTTTTTTTTACTTTTTTTTGTTCTTTTTTGTTTTTATACTTTTTTACACCGGTTAAAATTTTTTTAGTTTATTATGAAAATCTTTATAATCAACTTATTCAATTATATCGTTTTTGAATCATTAATTTTTTTAAAATATGAACACATTATATTTACTCGAATAAACTTGGATATGACTTGTTGAAGTTTGCAAATAAATATTTTATCACTTTAATTTTTATCATTTATAATTTTTTTTATCACAGTAATTTTCACTTACTGAAACTAGTCTATCATTTATTATTAACTACTCATTAATACATTACAAAATTATATTACAAAAAAAGGCGTCACTAATTTATTATATGAAATAAGCAGCAGTGACGATTCTTGAAAGAGCTAACAAAGCAAGAAAAAGATTATTTAAGTCATTGATTTGGGTATGCAATTGAGCAGAACAAGGGAAACGTGAATAGTCTTGCAAAGGCGATAAGAAACATTCCGTTTCACGCCTATAATATGCATGTAGTTTTTCTTTAAATATAATAAGGATAATGAAGGGCACCTCACGAGACTAATATAACTTAACAAACCGTATTTATTAAACCTCGTATAATTAAACTGTACAGTAAAATATTTTCTACTAAAGCAATTGGTCGCGTCTTGACTTGTCTAACTCAACTTACCTACTGTCGTTTTTCCCAAAACAATCATTTTAAGCGCGTTCGTTAATTAGTCACGTGATGCAAACATCTAGTGATCCGTCCGGTTCCGCATGCATGATATATGCAAAGCTGAATGGTGTAAATATTTAAAAGTCAAAGAAAACTATGAACATTCTAATATTACTGGCCGATTTCAGTCTTCAGAATTTTTCGAAGCTCTAAAAGCTATATGTACGCACAGTTAGCTGATAACGCCGAACGATTTGATTCTGCTACGTCCAGTAAGGTCAATAAAAGCCTAAACAATATGTATGATTACACGGAAAGCTGGTAAAAATCGGTGTTATTCTATGTCTGAGTCAGGTGATACCAGAACAGATGACTGTCAACTGAAAAAATGATGATTACTACTATCCTATCTACCCTCTGTTGTCGATGATGTACTGGCGGTGCCCACGGTCGCCACTTGCGTTACTGTAACTCCCTCGCAAACAAGGAGATAAGGTGAAAATAAAGAAACTGCGTTCTCTTTTCAGACTGTTTATTCGTCACGTTTGGCATTTGCATCAACAGCACACGCATCCATGGTCGGTACGACACCCCGGTCGGGCTCAGATAAAGTTCAACTTGAACTGCCACTGCTGCGCGACACGCTGCCCGTCGGAGGATTCCTCGGAACCAAATTATTGTATGATTTGGCCAATCGCGGTTATCGCACTGTGAAAAAAGGATTACCCGGCCGAAATCCAACCTTGCGGTACCGGGTTTAATATCGCGTACTGATTGAGGTTTTCACGTCCACGTCAACGCAAAAGGCCACTTGCTCTCTCTGGCGCATTTCTTTATAGGGGTGATCATTACCTGATACTACAATATCACGCGATATGACGCGTTATCTGCTGATTGGCCAGCTTCGATCACGCGAGATTGTACGTGACAACTTGAAGTGAGGTCTAAACAGTTAGTAAACTGTGTTCACGAGCGAATCATTCAATGATGCAGTCGGTATCGATACCGACGAAGCTAGTCCGACTCGCTCGCGCAACGTAACCAACATACTAACGGCAGTGATGACTATGTATATATAAAGACCAATCACTGAATGGGTCCACTTGAAGCATAGAATTCACTGTTTTATAACTGCTCTATGTTTAATGTTCTATGGTAGAACAAACTTTTGTCAAAATCATTTATCAAATAATTCAGTATTATTTACTTTTTTATGTAACATGATAGTTTCAATATAAATGTCTTCTAGATTTACCAAACAACATATTACACTTATTTATTACCTTGTTTTCATTATTTATATTTTGAGGATAATGAGGTAGTCTGTTTTACCTGGGGTCTCCAAAACCCCATTTTTATGCTTCAAAATTGTGTACACGGTGTTCAGTCTTTATATATCTATAGTCACTGCTAACGGGTAGAGTTACATACCTGCATCATGTACAGATGATGCAGGATGCTACATCCCCTTTGTTGGATTTAGGAGCACCTTCTGTAAATATAAGAAAACAAATTTCTCGTTTCTAATTTCAAACTTTATATGAACAACAATTCACGCCGCAACTTCTGACAACTCTAATGGACCAACAAAAACACAAATTCGTAATGAAACCCGCTTACACTGGATTCAGTACCCACCTGAAACTAATGTTCGCTCAGCTACCGTCACGACTTTCGGGGGTCGACTACCAATCAAGTCGGACGCTTCAAACGTCACCACTTTCCGAATTTTTTGTTTGCTTGGAACACCGGACCCTTGATATTTGGCATCATTACGATAATCGGCATTTCAGATTTGGGCTCGGGCTGATCCGATATTGCATTGGTCTTTCCCCCACCACCGGGTTTCTCCGGTTCTTTCGTTGATGCGGGACTCACTGCCTCATATTTAACTGCTGAAATCTCGTGCTGCGCTGTGGTAGCCGGTTTGCAATAATAAGAGAGCGTAACTCTCATCGGTACCGCGGTACGGTGATTGCGTCATTGACGTTCGGCATAATCGATAGCTGTATTCAACTCGTTTGCCACATCAACTGCGAATGTCGCTGCGCGCTTCATCGCTCGCAAAAACCAGTCAATGGTAGTCAATGGTAACACCGAAATTAGTACTCTGATCACTACTGGTCCTATCAATCTGGTCTCACCAAACTTTGCAACTTGGCAACCCAATTCGAGCTAGTCTAACTCCGTTAATTCGACTTACTGTTCAACACGCGTCATGAATGTCGGACGATTGTACCTTTATTTATTTACATTCTGCACATAACCAAATATCGGTCACCAGTGCGCAGTCCCTCACCGGGAATGAAACAAAGTTTGGAAATCGGAAGCAAAACAACTGAACTAAATATAAACACGACTTTATGTTGACGAAACCAATTTTTTTTTATATATCTATATTTATATTTAAAGGCATGTTTACGCTCGTCTCAAGTAAAAACAATGGTTTTCAATTGTCATTGATTTTCCATTTTTCCATATTTATCTCGCAGAATTGCCGCATTTGTCGCACCGAATGCGTTCCAATTTGTCTTTCATTCAGTGTTTTAACCCGACGTGCATTAATACAAATAACTCCAGTGATAATGAAGGGTCTATCGTACAATAGCGCTATCTTCTTAGCGATCCCCGTTGAACTCTTTGACAGGGTGTCCTTTCGGAGCATCACTTTAGCTCCCACTGAAAAGGGGTCCGGTCATTCATCTCCGACATCTATACCGCGTTTGAGCATTCTCGCTCTCGCGAGCTCGTGTCGTTTCGACATCTCAAGCGGCAGCTTTCGGTCAAAATAATATTTCAAATTTTCTTTCCCTTGATACAAACAATTCTTTAGGCGCAAACCCCGTATACCCTTACTCAGCAAGTACCAAGCAAGGCTTCAAAATGTAACAAATTGACAGCGTGTACGTGCTGGTCAATTGTTTTGGAATAACTAACGTATTACTTCTTATCCTAAGAGAATCGTCACAAGTGAGTTTTTACAATTTCCGAAGAACTTGAAAAAGCTCTTCATTCTGATTGGTCTCAATGCAAAATCATCTGACATTCCACGATGAATCATACTCGCAAAAATTGTAGGCTTATTGGAAGACTTTGCTCAGACTGTGATTGGTTCAATTGATACATTAGCACTACATTAGCACACACAAGTTTCCAGAACGCAAGAAAGTCGGTTATAAGCTTACAACTTTGGTTGGAGACCTCCTAAATTTTAATTTTGAAAATGCTCACAATACTGTCGATGTTTAACGCAAAAGTATTTTATGAATGGAAAGCTAATAAAAAACACGGATGACTTGTCCAATGCAGTATGAGGTTTAGAAAATTCTCTTAATTCCAAAAATGTTGGAAAGTCGTTTGAACCTCTGAAAGAGTCTCTCTCATTTTATATGCTCAAAAAAATTGTTGATGTTGAAATAACCTTGGACTTTTTACGCAAAAATTATTATTCACATGATGAACTAGAAACACAAAAGTACCTAAAAAATGTTAAATTCCCAAACGATAAGTTAAAAAGCAAATTAACGACTATCAAAGAAAAGCAGATTACAGCAATTATAAGTTATTTGAAATCTATATAATGATATTTGATGCGATTAGGATTGCATGATAGTGATTTTTAATATATAACATATATCATTCATGTTCTGTAAAGTTATACATTTTATAGTTTTAAGTGTATAATAAATAATATGTAAATATTAACAATATGTAGTATACATTCATTTCCTATCATAATTAATAGATCAATCCCTAAATTGTCAATCATTTCACTTGTTCATTAATTCATATTTTTTTTTCAAAT
>JABFQD010002889.1:0-14256 GCA_022817045.1 Psix sp. ZL-2020 | reverse complement strand
TGTTCTAACTTCTATCAATATGCAAATTAAAATTACTATATTTTGCATTGAAGCACGTGTATCGAACTAATAATAATAATCGTTGTAACCTATTTTTGAATTTTGTCAATTTGCCAGATATTCATTATAATTATATGAATCCCGCAATGCAATATAAACTACCCTTTGTTACTACCTAGAACGACAATTTAGTCATGTCGGGAAGTCCCTTTGTTCATATTTCTAATTAAAATAATGCACAATGCATATGAAATAAAAAATATTTTGTCTTGGCATTATTTCTTTATGGAGTATTTGGCGAACGTCGAATAACATTCAAGCAAAGGACATTCCGTTAATTCGCGTCATTAAAACAGAATGTTCAAATAAAAAAGTACACACGATTTTTTTTCTTTTTGCATTAGTAACATTCCGTTTTACGATAAAATGTTACATGGACTTTGTCGAACGCGATAACTAAAAAAGCACAGTTCCGCCACTAATTATGTCTTTAAATTAACAAAAACATATATACCTTCAGTGAAAATTCTTGAAATGCAATTAACGCGCTATAATGTTAAATAACCATAAAATTAAACTTTGAAAAAAGTATTGATATCTCATAAATTTATAAAACATAGAAATAATACATTTTTTGATTTCTCATTCGTCCTATGAATCGAATAGAAAGCATTACTTATAGCAATTGCTTATCCAATCTTAAAATCAAAAGAAACTTCATTTTCTTACAATCACATTCAGAATTGTACTGACTGGAATTTCAGTTTAACTGCTTCTTTTGTCTTTAACTACCTGCCTATCTTTTTTTATCTTTCATTATCTAGTCCGCTATTAATTTTACCGTTTCTTTTACTTTTTAAACGGTATTTGAATTGATAGTTACTGGTTCAAAGCATTAATAAATATCCGAGGAAAAGTTTGTGTATTCATATATGTGTTGGATATAATATACGGTGAAGAATGCATTTGTGAGATATATGAACAAATATAGACATATTTTATAAATTCAACGTAAATATATTCATATATGCATTGAACATGAATCAAACGCGTATCTTATATGACGTTACACACAATTATAAATAAAGTGATGTAAAAATCGATACTTAACGCACAATTATTAAACTGACAGCAAAATATAAAACGCTTAATAATAAAGTAAATTTTCATGCTTCCATAACATTTTTTCTCCGTCATTCAACAAATTATGCACGCTTAATTATTTTACAAATATATTCATATACACTTCAGTCTAATTAACAAGTTCCACATTGTAGATGGTACTTATTTACATGAATTAATGACAGGGTACAACACTGAATAATTTTAACGTACATTTTAAGACCCGTGTAATCTCCTACAACAAATTTAATCATTTTCTAGAATTATTTGTTTCTACAAAATGGAGATAAAAGGCTATTTAGATATCGAGTAAAATACTTATAGATATATCAATGAAGCGGAATTCAGTATGATGGTATTAAAAATCCTTTTTTTCCTGATTGCATTACAGAATCCTGAGGCGTTACGTTGATAGAGGACTTGCCGACGCAGCTGAGGCGAAGGTTTTTGTTTGCCAAGCATTGTTCAAATTTAGGAATTTCCACTCTATGCTACTTCCGGAGGTAGGAACACTCGAATGCAACTCAAATGAATCTGTTCACTTGCTTACTTTAGACAACCGAGTGGAATTAAAAAAAAGCGGATAAAACAATATTTAGACTCACTAAATGATTTTCCGCTATTCATTCACGGATGCAGTTCACGCGAATTGTCTGAACAAGTCATCTTCCAGATTCTCTTCAAAATGAGTTTGGAAAGTACGTTTGGAGAAATTAATACAATCAAATATCTTTCATTTCATGAATTTTTAAATATGCGGTTAAATTTGAAGCTAAGAACATCATTCATTTGATTAAACTAAATGTTGAATTCAAAATGAAGTTTAATTTGAATGTTATAGCTATTGTTAAAGTAACAATTTTTACTTGACTTGATCTCAAACTGATCTTTAACCTATTCCTTGACTTTCATTTCCGCCGTTTACGTGATTTGGCCTGAGAACTGTTTGCTTCGTGATCTCGTTCACGATCTGTCACGTGATTTACCATTTGTTTTATCTTTTTGTTCTTTTCGGCTTGTTCATTGATTTTTATCCAACTGAAAGTTACAATTTACCTTTACGTCATTCTCCACTCTTGGAAAACTTTCTTTCTCTCACAGATTAAATTAATAGATGTTTGACGAAGAGCATAATGACGAAGACAAAAGAGTAAGAAAACGAGCAGAGCGTATATATAGTCTACGACGTTGAATACATTTTCTGTCTAAAGTTATTAGGAAAAGTAGAAGATACGAGTTAAATGAATGAAAACGTAAACTTGAATCGGTTAGAACAGTAAATAAAATTGAATGGAGTTAAGTGATGTTATTTAAAGAGACAATAAAAAAAAGCTCGACTTATATTATTTGTATGTATACACGAGTTATATATTGTTTGATTTTCGTTGTTCGCAACTTTTGAATTCAGCTGGTTAAAAGTTACATAACACATTTTTAAACTGATATAAAAAGAAAAAATGCATTTTTTTAAATGCAGTCATTCTCTTTTGCTCTTGATAGAAATATAGGCCAATTGAAACTGATATATCTAATAACAAGATTTTAAAAACACAAAGAATAAGATTGATCGCGTTTGTTGAGCAAGAAATCGCAATGGGATAGAGATTTAAGCACATGGACAAATCTATTTTCTCAAAAGTAAATGTGCTTGTTTGAAAAATTCAACAAGTTTGAAAATAATGCCAATTCGAAAACGGTTTCGACGTGATATCAATAATGAACATTTCAATTGAATCGAGTTTCTTTTTCGTCAGGCAATAAAGTTTCTCGTAAATCATGATTTGATGGCGTTAGTATCTTCCGCTTTGGCTAGTGAAGAGTTAGAGTTTTATATAAAACTAGATCCGGCAACAGATACAACTTGCCATTGACGCAAACCGCGAAATAAATTGCTATTTTTATAGCCGTTTAATCTTCTACGTGAAGATCAGATCACGACATTAAATCTTCGTTAACTCCAAATTTGTAGAGCCTAAAGCAACACACTCGGTTGTCTGAAAAGTTATGGCTGAAAAAGGAGAGAATTTGAACAAGAGAGTGGTTAATAACCAGACTGATTTGATTTTTTTAGAGCCAAGGGGTGTACGAGTACTACGAAAAGATGTCCGACATAGTTGCTATACTAATCGACCTCGAGGTACTGTCGAATGGGGTGACGTGCAGTACAGTCCTCACCAACCGACTCCTGACATTTCTTCACCTCTTCTTTGGTACGTGATTAGCATCAGTCTTCTTGACGCCGGAAGACGCAAGAGGATCTTAAGCCAGCGGACTTTCGCGTTGAATCGTGTTACATGACTAAACACAATGAGTCTGGATCATATAATTTGCATTCGCGGCGTTTCAAGATTTGAGAAAACGGCGTTAGTTGCCTACAAGCTGCTCGTGAATATTTATATTATTAAATGTGATAGTCATTTAGAAGAGCAAACGTCGTTCTTGGAAACTAAATAATATTTTCTCAATCAAACAACGTGATTGCAAAACTATTTGCGTATTCGGATATTTGGGTTTCTAAATTCAATTAACTGTTTGCCTTTGTTTGAATATGTAATTACACGAAATTTAATAGGAACTGTACGTCTAGAGCGTGAAAACATATTTGCGGTGAAGTTTCATTTGTTTGTTAATTAATTTCGAGTGATTGAAATGAATAGAGATATCGCGAGTTTAATGCGCAAGAGATTTTTGACTGACAGGTCTTTTTATACTAACTGACGTTTTTGAAACAATTCATAATATGAGCATAATGCATAATATGAAATAATAGGGTTTCGTGAAAGAGGAGGTAATTGATTCGATAATAACGAGCTTAACAATTCATAAAATTGACCATATGTGGATTCTACTTTTCAGATGATCAAGCGGAATATGTACTACACACCCTGCTGAAATTGCGCTGTATGTCGAACACCAACTGCGAAATTATAAATCCAATTTTATTGTAAGTACTGCACGTTTTAAACTCATTTTCTCAATTAGTGAACAGTTTAAATTTATTTTATTCAATTCGACTCTGCTTCGTTGCTCATTTTTGATTTTTAACTCATCATTTTTACTGTCTTCCCAAACAATTCGTACATGTTTTGAATTAATAAGCAATGAAATACGATTAAATCATTTAAATTTAATATTTACAATGAAAATAATTTCAGTTACATTAATCAATACGCGAATATGTAAAATAAAGTACTTGTCCGATGCATTATTGTTTGTAATTTGTGTAACAATCAGCAGATGAAATTATCATATTCATCCAGTAAATATTACTCGCATATTTAAACAATATATTAGGTTCTAAATTTTGGAAATGACGCAATTTTGGAATGTTTTTGCATTTTTACCTTTGATCTCTTCACGTGGAAATAATCTTGCCAGAAAAATCTTGGCAAGAGTTAATGTTGGCTACTTTTTATTAAAGAAAGGGAGTCATAAACAAAATCAGAACGATTGATATATGTTTGAGCATTACGTTAAATTTATACTTACATTTTATCGTTTCATTAATTATATAAAATTGATTATCTAATCAATTTTCACCATGAATTGCAGAAAAGTTTTGGATGATATAAGTCGCCGGCCGGTATGCGCTGATATGTATATTCCATTCTTCCTCGTCAGTCGCCTATGGTTAAGCATCATCAAGGAAAATAAATTCAAAACCTTCATCATTTCAAACGCTTGCGTGGTCCTCGGAGAGAAGCTACCATCTAACATTTTAGCGTTTTTAAAGGACGTTCTTCCACCTGGTGAATTAACCACAGAAAGTGTTATCCAATATGACTTCGATGTTAAAAAGTGCTGTCATCAATATCTTGAACAATGGAAAACACTTGAAGACGAAGACGATGAAGAAGACATTCAAGATGTTGAAGAAGTCCAAAATGAGGAGAATGCAGCACTAATCAATGTCGAAGTATGACTGATTTAACAACTGCGTAGTATATTATTGCTTTTTATTTCTATTAATATGGTCTAATATATATTATTTATTTATTTTATTATATTACTTTTTATTTTATTTTTAAGACTAACTACTTGTGAAACAAGCTTATTTTTATAGAACCTGAATGGCATGAAAACTATGTAAAACCATGACAATGCAGTCGATACTTTTCAGGAACATTTGTATAGAATCAGTGAAATCATTAATACCGCTCTCTATGTTCTAGGTTTCAAAAACTGATGGAAATATTAATACTAAAATTAATAGTTTAAATATTAAAAATGATAATTTGTTTTCAAATAATAAATGCAATAATAATACATTAATTGAATCTAATCTTGTCAAGTCCGCAAAAAATAAAAAATGTAAAAAAGTTTTGCCAAATAATGATGAAATTATTTTAATTGATTTAACTTCTGATGTTTCTAAAAGTCCACCACAATTATGGACATTTTCCACAGATATTCCATTAAAAGATAGTCTTCAAGAAACTTTCAAATTGATAGAGCAGAAGTGTCACGGCTTACATCCTGAAGATCAAACTGTAACAACGACGCCTGAAGATAAAAGCGCATTGTCCATCGTGGATGCCAAAGATATCGCTTCGTCACTTACTACCACATCTAATAGCAAGACCTCGGAAGTTGAAGAAATCTCTATATCGTTAACTAAAGATATCGTCGAAAACGTAGTTAAAGATACAACTTCGTTAAAAAGCGAGGTTAAAAGTATATCATCCGAAGATAATGATTCTACTGCACCAATAGAAGATCAAATGGGGACCATAGTTCTCAAGAAGAAAGCTGATCTAAAGCATCCTGAAGATTCTAACAAATTTACAGCTAATGAAGATCCTGCTGAATCGACGTCCTTGAAGACATGGAGTCCTTCTTTTCCAAATCCTGCAGAATCAGAGGTGAAATGCTCAGCGGAGAACAAGAAAAATGTTATTGAAAATCAAGAAGCCCAAGAAAGTTCGAAAGAATCGACGGACAATATGGACGGTTTGCTTTTGTTGGCGTGTGTTTCTCAAAAGATCAGAGACTGCGGTATCAAGGTGAAGGATTATGATGACTTGAAAGAAAAGATGACAACCTCGCCGGATATAAATTATCCAGCAGTGGTGGAGACGGTACAAGCACCAATTAACGCTAATGGTGTAGAAAATACCTGTCCAAATGCCCCGTTTGAAATTGAAAAATTAAACGAAATCAGCAATGATATAGATTTGAATGATGTACAAAATTTCACGGTATTTGGAACAGAGACGACAAACGCAATCCTCAACGGAGAAACTGTGGTATTGCGGCCAAAATTTCCGCACAGTAATTTATACGTCATCAACAAAGCAATAGATACAAAGAATGATGGAGATGAAGAGATGACAGACTTGCCTGCTCGAGAAGATGAGAAGAACATTTTCACGAACTGTACGAATACTTCGAAATTGTGTTTGTCCTGCCAACACATATGCAAATCATGCGGCATGAGTCCACCGAAAACAACGAATGCTCCACGTTATGTCTCCTGTTCAACCTGCACTTATGAAGTAGCGACATATTGTCGGCAGTGTACTTATTATCTCCCTAAGCAAGAAAATGACATTATGCGAGCGAACGTCAATATGATGGAGAACAGGTATGAAGAGAAACCGTTGGAAGTAGCAATGAGGTATGCTCCGCTACTCGATAATAAAGCCACGTACGATAAAGACGCGTACGAGAGGGTCGCGTACGAGAAAGATACATATGACAGAGCCACTTACAAGCGAGACAAATACGAGAGAGACTCATACGAAAAAGCCACTTACGAAAGGGTGACATATGAGAGGGTTACGGATAACACGAAAACGCGCCAAAGTGTTGCGGAAAACAAATCTGTGCACGATGCAGCCACAGAAGACTCGACGGCTCACGAAAGCGTCAGCAAATTGCCCTTTAAAAAAAGATTGAGATTCGACGGTCTGAATTTGAGGAAGACAGAGTTAGCGGAAACTGAGTTGCCAAGAAAAGAAGCTGACGAAACTAACGTCCAGAAAAGTTTGTATCCCAACGTACAGGGAAACAAAAAACCTTTCGTCCACATAAATCAAACAATCGTCCATATGAACCACCAGCGAACCATCGATCCCGCAGTCCAAAATAAAATCCATTCTGTACCTAGCATTCAGCCAATCGTCCATATGAACCATCGACCCTGGGTCCAGCACACGATCGAACCTCTCGTCCGGAATAAGATCCATACCATACCAGCCAATTATCAAGTCCATGCAAATCACAAATATTGGGTACAACATGAAATAAAATCCGGCATTCCGAATAATGTGCAGCCAGTACCTGCTAAAAAACAGACTAAAAAGTCTACATCTAAAAAGAAGACTATACCTCAGGAGAAGATGGTTCCGAAGTATGTGCCCTACGAAACAAGAAGCTCGGCACGAATTTCGAATAAGCATATGGCTATTTATACGTACCCTGAAGATCTAGAAGAAGCAGCGATGAGGCCAGCCAAACGCCGAAAGAAATCCACGCGATGATCTACCGCGAACGACTGTTGTAAAAATAAAATTATCATAAGGGAGAACAAATCCTCGGATGAGGAATCGTTGCGAAACATTTGGTTTCATGATGTTGTTGAGTTACTGTTCTGTACTCAAAATGCAGTATTGAATAATAAAGTCAAAGCTTGCCTATAACTTGGAGTGACGGTGTAGCGTCGATCTACTTACCAAAGACTATTAGTGTAGGAAGATGTGCTATTGAGTGAAGTACTTTACACCAACACGATCTCTATACTAATGCGTCGCTTCAACGCCATTTCTTTGGATAGTCTCGCTTGAAATGTGTCTTATCAAATGATAAGTACACGTCATTCGCCGACATTTTTCTGACTTTTGAATTCTCCAAACTTTTAGAAATTCAATTTGCATAGTTTCTTTGTAGTTGTGATTATCGTATTGTACATTATATTCCATAGATAGCTACGCTTAAATGTTACAACAAATTCTGTACTTGCCGATAGTTGATCTATGGTATTTTGAGAAGAATATATACTTACGTAATTTATCTCACTAACAAGGTACCAATGATGTATCTTGAAAGCATAAATAAAAATTATATAAAGGCCTAATCTTTTGGTTTCGTTTATATAAAAAGTTATATTTATTTGCCTCTTCTAATTTGTTCACTTTTCGATAAAATGTAACACCTGTGGAATATTTGATACTCGTTAAATTTTGTTCTGAAAATTCAACGCGTTAACTTAATTACTAAAGTGATCAATAAATTAAGGCGACACTTTCACATAAAATTTGACTAAATGTTCTGAGATTTACATTAGGCTCAAAATAATTGATTAACAAAAATAAGTGGAATCCAGCATGAAAAGCTCGCAGAACAAAATCTAGCAGCAAAAATTCCACATTATGAGAGATATTAAATTCAAATTTTAATAATATAAATTGTGTACATAAAAATATTATGGTCAATAATTACTTTAAAAATTATTTTACATCAATGGAATAAATATAATGCGATAAAAAAAACTGACTTGTTATCAAACTATATGCTCTGTTTTATGATCAAAAGTATTATTCCTTCATACTTAATCAGAATCGTTGTATATTTGATTTGTACAGTTGCCTGATAGTTGTAAATATGAAATATTTTTGCGGACCGGCATTGTAATTTGCAAACAATATTGTAAAGTCGAACCAGGATTGTTCGATATGTGTCTGATAATATATAGAATGACGAAATAATTATAATAGGTATTTGAAATATGAATCTTTTATAATTGATTGTCAGCTACAATTATTATCGACTAATTGGGTTACGCGATCAATCAGTGCTATTAAAAACATACACACCCAATCAAATCGATAGAGCGTGTATGTTTTAGAAGTATAATTTATTTTTAAAATTATACAATATTGGCGTAAAGTATTAAATTAAACTAAAAACAAAAGTTAGACACAGTTTTCATTGCCATTAAAAGTAGTTAGTACGTCGCTCGTACAATTCACAATTTCACTGGACGATGCTAAAAACTTAATCGTATATAATCTTAGCGGCGACGTACTAACGTCCATCTTGATCCTAATTCAAAGTAATTTTAGTGTACTAAACTTATTAATGCCACTCAAGTTTGTTCATGGATGAAGATCTAAGAACTTCAGGGGGCCTTATAATGTACGAATTCTATGGACAGAAACTTTTTCGAGATATCCATGGCCATGTGAAGAGGCGCCTTAACAAAGATAGTAATAATAAACGGACAACCTTTGCCACGTCCGACACGAAATATATCTCAGGTAATTGTTCATATTTCTCTTCATTAATTTCATTTCTTTTGATTTGAATTCATAGATAATTATTCTTTTCTTTTGTTTTTGGTTTTATTTCAGATATAGTGTTCGAAGCGAACTGAGGGTGTTTTTGAATGAAATATTTTCCAACGCCCACAACTATCACAAATCATCATCAACTAGGATATGAAATTGAACAAATCATAATCAGGGATTTGGGAAAATCTGGAAAAGTATAAGCTAGCCATATACAGAAGTCGAGAATAAAGACAAAATAACAAATAAAAAGAACCATTAGAGATATTCAGAATAAAAATAGAATGACTAGTCAACCGTAGAGAAGTAGATTACACCATTGATTGGTTCGTTCGGAAAAACTATCTGCGTGGATTCTTTTTACAGTACATAGGGTAAATATTTGATGATGAATCCCGTGTGAATTCTTTCGAAAAAATCTTATAATTATAGATGGAATCTTTCAAGCATTAAAATATTTTAAACACTTTTATATGCTAAAGGGAATTAAGATCAGCAAATTACTGTCAACGGGATTCTCTTGAAGGCAAACACTTTTTTGTCATTCCAAAAATAATAATAAGATTTTTTCTCAAAGTTGCTCAAAAATCTGTTTGTTATTATGTGCCAATTTAAGTTTAGTGAAAGTTAATAGTTTAACGAGTACAATTAATACATCATCAAATATTCACGATGTTTGTTCTGTTAAATAATGTATCGAAGTTAACGTAGCATTAATATTTCCTCGCGCTGCTTAATTCTTTTAACCTATAGGCTGCCGGAAACAAATATAAAGGCTCAAAAAGGGAGTTTCCCGTTGAAGCTTATTCCCGTAGAATTTATATGAAGCCTTTAAGTTATTGAGCAAAAAAGTGGGAAAAAGTACGGCAGCCTATAAGTTAAAAATATATTCGCTGTCTTCCTTGTCCCGAATTTCAAAGTAAAATATAACTCAATATAACTTCGATTACATGATATATTTTGGAAACCCTTCTTTTAATCAACATAGGGAAAACCAGCCAAATTTAATTGCGATACATTGATTAACACCGAGTCAAATTTGTTCATATGTTGTAATATGTCTAGTGTTTTTAAATTTTGATTTAAGCGAATTTGTTTATGCCCTTTTTTGTACCTGACTTCTCGTGAAATATGTAATCGTTGTGAAGACTAACTTTCTTTCGGAAGTCCGATTAAGCCTATAATCGATATCAGAGCTGTAATCATGTTAACAATAAAATAAGCTAAAGGCGAAAAATAAAATTGTAAATTCTCACCAATATTTCTGTCTGTAAACTCTGGAATGATTTTTGAGTTTTATTCAAGTGTTCTGCTGTCGTTACTTTTAAGATATCCGTAGACCATTTGACGGTAGTAAAGCCAGTACCAAATATTTTGACAACCTGTAAATATTTATGTAATACTCGTAAATACTCGCTGCCGATATTTTACAGATATAAATTTGATCCCGAGGAATAATTTGAATTTACCTGGAAGCACAAAGTGTAAGTGCGTTCCAGGAGGAAACCTATACAATACAGTTACGTTAAACAAAGCAAAAAACAAAGTTCCGCATAATGTGTCTTCAATGTTAGTGACAGCCGCGAAATTTGTAGGATGCTATTCTATAAAGTCGTTTTCTTTCCTGTTTATCATCACTGAACGACAAAATTTCGCTAGATACGATTCGAACTCGGTAGACTTTTCGCATCGAGCTTCGTATCGGAAACTCTTTAACTAGTTTTCAATTCACTATAATAATATACCTAAATGTAACAGCAAAACTCAAAATAACCGAGAAGTTTCCGTTAGGAGAAAATTGAAGAGCTTATTTCTTACATTTTGCATTCTACAGTCACTGTAAACGTCGAAAAATTGCGATCATTTGATTTGATTCTTGTGCACAGGACTGGGATGTACACTAGTTTCATCAAACGAGACAGTCATTCCAAGAGTTTTTCAGTTTTGTTTTGCGCTAATAATAATCACGTACATTAGCATAATGTGAAGTCATTCATTTACGTCAAGACTTAGGGCCAAATTTGTGAAAGTTATAGCATGTAAAGTATCGTACAGGAGGTTTTTATTGGTTTAGACTCCCAGTTTGTATTCCAAATTTCAAGTACACAAAATTTATTATGAACTACTCGATTTACGTTCAAACGGAAGGACTATATATTATATGTATATTAAAGGATATAAATCTCGATATGTGTAACAAAGTGTACACGACAAAACATATCTATGAGAAAACGAAACTGAAATCCTCTTCATTGCAAAATTCATGTTGCGAGATAAGGATTACAAATGTTCCATTCGGTTTTCTGCAAGGGACTGCAATGAAATTGTAATCCGCTACTCAGTCCTGTACGTGTAAATAATAAATACTTTTGATATCTCGAACGAACAAACTAAAATATATAGCACTGATCCTTTGGAGTATTGTTTTTTTCTTTTTTCGAACAAAAAGCGTCTATTTTTAGAAAAACGACGTTTTGAACTTTTTGAAAGAAGAAAGTATAGTATAAAGACAGTGCAAAATAGAAGACGGGCGCAAAGAGGCGAAGTAATTTTGTAATTAAGGTGTATGTTAGAGGATTGAAGAAAAAATACAATTCCAGAAAGTGTTCATCAATTTGTATTGTTTGAAAAAGAAAAAGAATATTATCAAACGGCAAGGCGTTTGGTATCCCTGTCGGGATTTCGTTTGTGAAACAAGCTCTTCGAAGTTTATGAAGGAACGTAAAGTCTTAATATAGAGAATCGTTTGCCAATGTTAGCTTACATTTTCGAAACTCTTGTCATGTGTGGATGTACATGCGTGAAGATTAATTTTAATTGTCGGAGAAGAAAAATGAAGACTGGTAAAATAGATACAATTAATGAAATATTGCCTCAATCGCTTTTACAATCGCTTCGTCGAAGAAATTGAGTTCCCGTTTCCAAGTGATTTCCTTTCTTTGTACCTAGATATACATTTAAGCAAAGCTGCGACACTATTTCCATAACAAATTTGCCGCCAAGAGAGTAACTTGATTCAAATTTGTTAAGAACCGTCCGTGAGTTATAATTTTGTAAGTAGCACTCAACTATTAGCAACTCCTTAGTGCATAGGTTGCAAATTAATGTTTACATCAGTTGTTATGGAAATGGCATTCATGGCACTACACGATCCAAAAACAAACACGTTTTTAGTAGTCACATCCTGATACCTGATCTCGAACCTGTGATGTTTAACTTTTATTTAGCTAAGTCTTTGTTTTGTAAAAAAAAAAGTGTAAAGATGTTTTTTGTAAATGTATGTTCTTTTTTTAAGTTCAAAATCACACATTTTTCAACTGTATTTAGTATTTGAATTCCCATTTGACTTTTGACTTAAAAATGAACGTACCAGAAAACCTAACGTAGATTTCGATTTTGTTAACATAAGGCTCGAGAAGACTAAGGAAGGATCGTTAGAGTTTTATATAACAAATAATACTTCACGCATGCAAAAATAAAACATATTTATCGGTTGTTTACAAATCGATAATTAATTCATTGAAAATATACTTATCATGAATTTTTAATGGTATGACTTTTCTAATATTTGTCATACATTTCTGCACGCGAGAAGTATAAGTTTGAATTTCGTCCGTCTCGTATTTCCTTTTTCATGACTGTGAAATGCGAGCACCTGATGAAACACATTAGCCAAGATTTTTTCAGCGAACTCGAACGACGACCGGGTCGAGATGTAACATCGAAGAGCAAGTATTTCTATTGTATGATTTATCTCGGCGTTCGTGTTCATGCTCAAAAGTCGCAGATTAATGAATTTATAAGTTGTACGAACTTGCAAAGCCATACTTTAGTTTCTAAGAGCTGCTGTATTTATGTATTTGTATAGCAAATCAATGAAAGGCTGAAATATTTATAAGATTTAAAATACAATATTATCTCCTAAGAGCAGATTTTTCTGGCGTCGCGTTGCCCACACTTTAGTACAGATTCCGCTCACACAATTGTAGCTCGACATAACATCGATGCGACAGAATAGTACACAATTCCGTTTCCCAGTTAGACATTCTTATTACGACGCATGAGAAATCGCATCATAAACCTCCCATCATCAAAAGTGTTCGATTGTGAAATATATTTAATGTATAAAATAAAGTAGATATTATTTGTATCCTTGCGTATTTCTTTTAATATTACCATGACCATCAATCATTTGCTTTTTATTTTTGAAATTCTCGTTTGATCGTTTATTTGAGTTTGGTTTTAAGGGTGTATTATGGATTATTTTTTCCAATCGTAATATAAAAGTTTTGGAAATTTCGTCATTCTGGATGCTATGTGAACTACAGTAAACTAGATAAAGTTCTATCATTTAGACATCAAAGAACTCAAAGGCAACATCTTCGGTGTCCAATAAATTTTGTAACCGATTTGTCAGCATACCAAGTTGACGTAAATAAACTACTTCTAAAACAAAAACTACTTTTAATGAAAAATAGTGGACCGGAAAACATAAATAAATTGTTTTAAAATTAAATTAGAAATAACAATAAATTTAAAATTAAATTCTTACACAGAAAAATAACAAAGAATAGAAAAGGGAATTTATAACAAGATTCAAAAGTACATATTTTTTAAATTTTTTATTAATTTTGGACATTTTCGACTTTTTAACATTAGTCATGAAATACAATAAAATAACATTATGAAATACTTATATAACGAATGCATGAAATTATAGATATAATTTGTCGTACAATTTTTTTCATTTAAATATATATATATATATATTCATATTTTGATTAGTAAATCAAATCGTCAGAGACGATCAAACTAAAATTAATAAAAAATTTAAAAAATATGTACT